>BJCM01243198.1:0-19272 GCA_018326385.1 Flaveria bidentis | reverse complement strand
CATTTGCTGCTGAAAGGTAGTTTATGGCAGCTCATTTTATAGTTGTCCATAATGTCTATTTTGAGTTGATATAGCTAGTTTTATTCACATATATAAGATCCTTATGTTCTTGGGTTTGTTCATATCTTATAACATCAAATAGAACCTGAAATTTCAGAATATAAAGTATGTTATAACCCTCTTTCCGCTGCGTTTTTCAGAAAGTTTAAACGGTTAAACAATGTTACTATGTTCTAACAAACCCCAACAGTATATGTATCTCAAGTACTTGTAACTTTCCATTATGCTTTTGTAACACTTTGTAATAGAACTTGAGAAGAAATATACAACATTCTTGAAACCAAAATACTTGTGTTGTTTTGTTATCTTGTTTTGTCTCTTATTTACTTGTATTCTTAGCATCTTTTATTCTAGTTAAGCAGTTCCCTATTTGATCTATTAATTGTTCTAAAGAACTCTCCTCAATTGTGTTGTTGTGTTGTAAAGTGCATTACCCCTTCTAACGGTCCTACATTTTGTATCAGAGCATTTCAGGCTCTTGATATAAGATTTCACCATCTTAAGATCCCTCACACACACAAAACACTTAGCAACTCAAATGGCAGCTATCATTAAGGCTGATATGGAAACTGGAACTATGAGAAAGTCTCCACTAATCACTCCTGAAGACTTTGATACTTGGTGCCAAAGAATGGAAGGATTTATCAAGTCTCAAGACTCCAGGATGTGGGTCTCTATTGTTGAAGGACCTTACATACCAAGCACCTCTTCAACTACTGCTAGTGGTATGATTCTAAAGGCTGTAGTTGATTTCTCTGATGAAGACAGGAAGAGAATAGAGATTGATTAAAAGGCCATGATAGCCCTTCAAACTTCTCTTCCAAGCTCCATCTACAGAGGCTTTGAGAAGTGCAAGACTGCCAAGCAACTATAGGAAGCACTGAAGCTTATGTATGAGGGATCTAATGAAGCAAAGGAGAACAAGAAGGATCTTCTCAAGCAGCTGTTTGAAAAGTTCACCTTCAAGGTAAGTGAAACCATGACTTAACAATACTTCAGGTGTGTTGAGATTGTGGATACTCTAATGGATTTTGGAGTAACTCTTGAGAACAGGGACATTATGAGGAAGTTTAAGTCCTCTCTTCCTAGACAATGGACATATTACTGTGTTGTTATCAAGAGGACTAAGAACCTTAAGACTCTTACTCTTACAGAGTTGTATGGTATTCTTAGTGGATACCAGATAGAGATGAAGATGCAAAACTTATCTGGTAACTCTAGCAATCAACTAAGTTCAGCCCTCCATGTCATTGAAAGTGATAGCATTGAACCACAACATAATCTTATATGCTACCCTTTCAACTCACAAAAAGGTTCATTCATCACTTTCCCAAAAACTCCAAGAGAAAGCTACACTCAAGGAAGTCCCTTCCAAAAGACAAGTTCTTCTCAGGCTTTTGTTTCTGCTGATGAATCCACAGGAAACTTTCTCTTCACCCTTGAAGAGATCGATTGTATCTATCCAAATGATCTAGAGTATATGGAGATAGTTCAGCAAATAGCTCTTCTCACTCACAGAGCCAAGAAGTTCTACAAGAGGACAAGGAGGAAGTTTCCTAGCAATGCAGCTAGTGGAAAGTTTGGGCTGGATTAAAGCAAGGTAAAGTGTTACAACTTTAACTAGATGGGACACTTTGCTAAAAAGTGTAAGGCTGGTGGCCAGACTCAAGCGAAACCAAACTATACTAAGAGAGCTCCCTAGAATGTGAAGCCAAAGCAGCAAGCTAGTGTTGTTGTAGAAGAAGGAGGCTTTGACTTGAGCTTTCAGGTGGAAGAAGCATCTCCAAACCAAGCACTCATGGCTGACCATGATGAAGCCAAGGTAATGGAACATCATTGCACTCCTAAATTTATTGCTAAAGTTAATAGATATAGGTCCTATAACTTAGAAATAAGATATGATCTTGAGTCCTTAAATATCTTAAAAGCTAATTTTAAAAAGTTGAAAATGACTATAAACTAAAGATATAGGAGTTAGAGAAAATCATTTCAACTCTTAAACATGAGCACACAAACTACAAGACTCAGATCAAAGACCTCATAATTAAGTTAACTGAATGCCAGGCTAAGCTTGTGATCAGCAAAGCCAGGGCAGAAAAATGTGTTCTTGAAGAAGAGACCCTCAAGAACATGATATCCTCATCCTTGCATGCAAAAGTTTTTTTATCAAAATAAGTAGGGACTGAGAACTTGTGAGATAGCTCATGCATACACAATCTTGTCTGTAAGATCTCCTAGGTGTGGAACTTGTGAAGATGAGCTTCCCCTCATAGACCCCTTGATTGAAGAGGATTAAGAGGAGATGGTGAAGAATGGCTCTGAGAAGAGTGAAGAAGAGCATTCTAAGAAGGGTCACCATCCCTCTGAGGAGAGTAAAGCTATTGGGATGACCAAGTCCAAAAGAAAGAACTTGATAAGAAAGGCCAAAAGAAATTCCAAGAAGGCCCAAGAGATAAAGGCCACCTTCAACTCTGCACAAAAACAAGTCATTATTTCTGCAGGATTTGAAGTGGTTAAAAGCTGAGGACACAAACTTGAACTCCAACAACAAGAGTTTTAGTTCATGTCCAAATCATCCCATCATCAATAAGAAGGCTGATAAGTTGTGCACCACTATTGTATAAGATGAACCATCAAGCTTCAAAGGTAGTTCTAACCCCACAAGAATTGCCACATCATCTGAGAAGATGAAGATGGAGAGTGAAAGTGATCAAGTTTAGCCTTGTTCACAGTATAAGACTCCTAGAAGGAAGAAAATGGACTGTGTTATGTGTGGGAGTACCTCTCACCATGCTAAGGATTGTGTTTACAATCCAAAGAGTACTCTCCACATCAAAAAGAAAGAAACTTCAAAGAGTTTGGAGAAGAAGAAGCAAGCTTTGGAAGGAAAATCTTTTTCCTTTGAAAGCTCCAAAATAAAGAAGAAGAGAAGTAGAAACTTTCCTTTGGAAGAAACTTTGGTCTCGGAAGGACGGAATACTTCTGAAGTACTGAAGCCTGTTGTAGTGAAAGCAAGATCATCCGAAGGCCTAGTCATCAAAACTTCCGAAGTCAACAAAAATTCCGAAGTATTGAAGGTCAAGTCTAAGCTTCCAAAGATGGTTTGGAAGTCAAAGAAAGACCAAGTGGCTGAGAGTTCTTCATCAACTATAGAAAATGATCCTTCTACCATGATTATAGGAACAATTACTATTGCATTATCTTCAACTTATTTTGATGAGCCCAAGACCAATGAGGCTTGGGTTTCCAAATGTAACTAACCATCTTTTTATACAGGAACAACTCAAGACAAGCAAAAATGTATGGATCATTGATAGTGTTTGTTCCAGGAACATGATAGGCAATTGGTCACTACTCCAAAAGTTTGAAAGAATTAACGGAAGACCAATTACTTTTGGAGGAGATGTAGGGGTTACATTACAGGAAGGGCAAGGTCACAAATGGTAAGCTCAGTATTGAGAAGGTAAACTTTGTCAAGGAGCTTGGGTATAATTATCTGAGTGTATCCCAATTTTGTGATTAGAGTCAAAACATGCTCTTCACTAAGCATGAGTGCATTGTTCTCAAACCCGGGGTGGTCATTCCTTATGAGCATATCCTGCTCAAAGCCCCAAGACAGGGAACATGTACAAGATGGATTTGCAAGAAACATCTCCCTCAGGAGAAGTTTCATGCTTTCTACCTAAAGAAAATAATGATGAGTCTTTCCTCTGGCATAAAATGATGTGCCATGTAAATTTTAAAAACATGAATAAACTTATTAAGAATGATTTGGTAACTGGTAGGCCAAAGAAAGAGTTTGACCATTGTGTGGCATGCCTAAAAGGGAAGCAACACAAGGTATCTCACAAGCCAAAGGAAAGAAACTCCATCATTACTCCCATACACTTGTTACATATGGATCTCTTTGGTCCCACTAGTGTAATAAGTCTAGAAAGGACCTCTTACTGTTTAGTGATCACAGATGACTTCACAAGATTCACTTAGGTCTTCTTCCTTAGAACTAAGGATGAGACTCCTGAGATTCTGAAGAATTTCATCTTAAAGATTGAGAATCAATCTGATCATAAGGTCAAAACCATAAGATGTGATCAAGGATCTGAATTCAAGAACCAAATCCTTGATGCATTTTGTAGATGAAAAGGGTATTACAAGACAATATAATGCTCTCAGGACTCCTCAGAAAAATGGTGTTACTAAGTGGAGAAACAAGACACTTATTGAAGCTGCAAGAACTATGTTGTCTGACTCTAAACTGCTTATTACCTTTTGAGCAGAGGCAGTGTTCAACACTGCTTGCTATATGTAAAATAGAGTTTTAGTGGACAAACCACATAGTAAGACTTGTTATGAATTTTGGCATAAGAGGAAACCCTTCATTGGTTTTCTCAGGTCATTTGGATGTCCTTGCACCATCTTGAATACCAAAGATCAAATTGCCAAGTTTGCTGAGAAATCAGATGATGGACACTTCATTGGATACTCTTCTCAAACTAAAGCTTATAGAGTATACAATCTTAGAACTAGAATAGTTGAGGAGTCAGTAAATGTGACTTTCAATGAGCACACTCCCAGTGTGAAAGGTTCTGATCTGGATTTGCTATTTGATCTTGAATTAGTTACCAACTATTTTAACAAATCTTGTGAGCATGTTTTAGGGTCTACAGATATATTACCTGCAGGTGATCCTAATCCAAGATTTGAGCTAAGAAGATCTTCAAGCTACAAATCTTCAACTCTAGTGGTAACCAATCCGATACTTCTGGGTGCCTTCAAATTCCAGCTTAGAAGCACATAACTCAGAAGAAGGAGCTTCAAATGTTGGAGAGCATGGTGGTGGTGACAGTGATCAGGAATTTCTTGATGCTGATAACCACTCCATTGATGAAAACATCAATGATATCACACACTCATTGGATCAAGTTAATCTTGATAAGTATGCTGATGTGGAAGGTGAATCCTTATTGCCAGATCTGAATTTCTCTAACTTAGATCTCTCTAAGCAACTTGCTATGATCCCTTAGCTAAGGATCAACAAGTCTCACCCTTCCATAAACATCATTGGAGATGTTGATACATGGGTAAGAACAAAAGGACAAACCCATGATGTTAATTTTTGTCTTCATTCTTGTTTCTTGTCCCAGATAGAGCCAAAGAAAATTGATGAGGCTCTTAAGGATGGAAGTTGAGTTGAGGCTATGCAAGAGGAGCTGCTTCAATTCAAAAGGCAGAAGGTTTAGAACCTATGTCCTCTTCATCAAGGGAAGACTACTATAGGGACCAAATGGGTGTTCAGGAATAAGAAGGATGATAGAGGACTTGTCATCAAGAACAAAGCTAGACTAGTTGTTCAATGGTATACACAAGAAGAGGGAATTAACTACACAGATGTCTTTGCTCCTGTGGCAAGACTGGAAGCTGTTAGGATATTCTTGGCATTTGCTGCATCCAAGAACTGAAGGTCTATCAATTTGATGTCAAGTGTGCTTTTCTTTATGGGGTGATTGATGAAGAGGTGTATGTCAGACAACCACCTGGGTTTGAAGATCCTGAGCATCTTGATTATGTCTGCAGGCTTGATAAGGCTCTTTATAGGTTGCCAAAGCACCAAGAAAGTGGTATGAGACTCTATCTCAGTATCTCTACAAGCATGGATACAAAAGGGGTACTATAGATGGAACTCTCTTCATCAAAGAATAAGGAAATGACTTGATACTAGTTTAAGTATATGTAGATGACATCATTTTTGGTTCAACTAATCCAAGGCTTTACAAGGACTTTGAGAAGCTGATAAAGGATAGTTTTGAAATGAGTGTCATAGGGGAACTCAATTTCTTTCTGGGAATTCAAATGAAGCAAGTTGAAGATGGCATATTCATAAGTCAATCAAAGTATGTTTAGGACATACTCAAGAGATCCAACATGACTGATTGTAAGATTGCTAAGATGCCCATAGCAAGAAACCACTCCCTTGGGGCTGATCTTGAGGAGGAGTGTGTGGATGAACATCTTTACAGGGCTATGATTGGGTCTCTTATTACCTTACAGCTAGCAGGCCTGATATCATGTTTGCCACATGTATTTGTGCAAGATATCAAGCCAACCCCAAGATGTCACATCATATCACTATCAAAAGAATTTTAAGATATATCAAAGGTTCCTTAACACTTGGCCTTTTGGTATCCAAAGAATTCTGACTTTAGTCTGTATGCATATACAGATATTGATTATGATGGATGCAATATGACTACAAAGTCTACATCAAGGGGATGTCAGTTTTTTGGTGGAAGGGTTGTCTCATGGAAAATACAAGAAACAATCATGTGTCTCTGCATCGACTAATGAAGCTGAATACATTGATGTTGCAAGCTGTTGTGCTCAAGTGCTTTGGATTCAAAAAAAGATGATTGACGATGGATTAAACTTCAAGAGACTCCCATTCACATAGACAACAATAGTGCTATCTTTATCACAGAGAATCCTTTGCAGCACTCAAGGACAAAACACATCAATATCAGGTATCATTTGATTAGAGATAACTTTGAAAACGGATTAATTAAACTAGTCAAGGTTATCAAAAATGAACAATATGCTGATTTGTTCACCAAAGCCTTTGACAAGCAGAGATTTAAATATCTTATATCAGCTATTAGGATGATTAACTTTGAGTAGTTTTTTCTTAAAACTAATTCATATCATTTCTTAAAATTTGTGTGTCCTAAGTTCTCTATTTTCTCACCTTCATAAGCTCTTGTTTTCTCTGGATGAAAATCTTTTTCGAATACATTCCTTAGACTTTTGAAAATATTGATCTTTTTGTCCTTCGGAAGATATGGATTTATCTTTAGAAGAAATTTATGCCTTTAAAACAAACAACTGTCTAAGTAAAATTGCCTTCGAAAGAAATTTCTGAAATGTCTTTCGAAGCTTAAAACTTTTATTAAACACTTGTATGTTTTAAAGGACAATTTTCTTCCGAAGGAAATTAACTGTCAGAAGTTTTATTCTTAACTTAATAAAGCATTCAAGTCTTAATTCTCTTCCGAAGCAAAATTTTCAAAAATTCTGAAGAATATCTTCCGAAGTCATTTTGGCTTCGGAAGCTTTTTATCAAAACTTCCGAAGACAAATTACCTTCGGAAGATTTTTTGACTTCCAAGAAAACTAGTTTTTGAGCAAAAAGCAAACTACTTTTTCAAAGGTGGGACCGACTTCCGGATTTCAAAGTTTATCTTCTTTCATTAACTTTGTCTTAGATTTTTTCATATATAAACCCAACTGTTTCCCCCGTTTTCACTATCTTCTTCATCTGTATTATTCCTCTGACCTAATTCTCCCAAACTGCCTTTGTTCTTTCCTTCACCCTTAAGCTTCTCAAAATGGCCAATCTAAATCTCAGAAACAACCCTAATTTCTCAATGCAACTTCACAGGCAACACAACCATTGCTCTATTGAACTCTGAGAAAGATGATAGTTTCTCATAGGTTTGCCGTTTTTTGGCTTTGTCAAACCACTTCACCTCCCTCACCAATGATCCTACTCTCTATGAGGATCACTTGCTTAAATTTTGGAAGACCTTCCAAGAGGTCATTATGGATGGGAAGAAGGCATTGTCACCCACAGTGTAGGGGAGGATAATCTTTATCACTCCGGCCATCATCAATAATCATCTTCAGTTGGATGATGAAGAAGGTGAGTTGTTCTTCCCAAAGGAAGTTGTCAATCATTCCTTTGAGCAGATGGGCTATGAGGGAGATTTCTCTATAAAGACCTTTAGGAAAGGGAATGTCTCATCCCAATAGAAATACCTACTTCATGTGGTTATCCACAGCTTGTCCAACAAGCATGGAGGGTGGGACTAGATTCCTGAGGATCTCTCCTTCATAGTTCATGAAATGGTTCAAGGGGTCAAGTTCAGGTACTCTCAGTTTGTTTATACCAATTTACTTGCTAGCTTGGACTCCTTGGAGTATTATATGTTTCCTAGGTATCTTCAATACATTCTCAACTATGAACTGGGCTCACATTTGAAGGAAACAGGTAATATTCTTAAATTAGGATAGATGAAGCCTGACATCTTTAAAATCTTGAAGAAGCCAACTATAGGCTTCTCAGGGGTAGAAACAGCCCTTGTCCCTAAAATATTAGAGCTCATTGATCAAGGTGACAACCTAGCAACACAAGCTAATGTTAAACCCACACTTTCTACCTCCCAACCACCAAAATGACCTCAAATCACCCACACCTACAAAGGAAAATCCAAATGAACCCCTGCTCCAACTATTGAGTCTGTGCAGGCCCCCATACACTCACCCATATAGGAAGAAGTGGACATTAGAGCTCCCACTTCCCCCTGAGGAGCAAACCACTCCTATCTCTTCAAGGATTGGTGTTGAGGTTCCTTATGCTCAGCCTGATAAGCTCACAAGCCCAACTGCCTTAAGCCTTCACTCTGAGTGTCAACACTCAGGTGAACAGCCTTCAAGGGATAGTTACCATCCCCAGCCTTTAGACTTAAACCACCCAATTCCCAACCTTGACTTCTATACTGATGAATACTTAAGTTTCAATGAGTACCATGAATCTTTCTACTTCTCTCCTACTCAAAGAGAGATGAGTGCTCCTGAGTCACCTATGTCTAGCCCACACCAGTCACCTATTATTGAGGTGGATCCTTCTGAACCTATTCAGGAAATCCATATGGAAGATGCTCTTACTTCAGCAAGTGATTATATCATTCAAACCTCAACCATGGTAACTCAGCCCATTGATACTTCAATTGAGGTTGTCAATAAGAAGAGGAAAACTAGCAGCCAAGAACTCTATGATGGTGGTGAGAGAGATGACTTTGGTCTAGTTCTCTCATCCCCCCATGATTCTTTTGATGAAGATGAGGGGAATCTGAGGCTAAAGGTGCAAAAACATGCACCTACCTAGTCTCCAAATTTAGTCATCTTGAATCTCAGGTGACTACCCTGCATAACAGGGTCAATGATCAGAAATTTGAGATATCTTATCTTAGTGAGAAACTAGTTGGGAGACCTTTAAGAAGAGCTCAACTAGGAACACAAGAACCTGTGAATGTGATTGATCTAACCTCTAGCTCACCTATGCATGTGGGTGATGCTACCAAAAAGGGGAAGAAAGTCATCATAAACACAGAACCTGGGAGTTCTTCACAGAGCATGGACATTGAGGACTCACCATCTTCACTTGCAACTATCCATGCTTAGTAACTTCCTCAAGTTCACATTAATGTGGTCTCCATAGAATCATTCATTCAAAGTGTTTTTTAGGAAGCTATACCAAGGGCAGTGTCATCTCCACCTCAAGAAACTTCAAACTATATCATAGGGTGGATGTATGATGCAAACAGAAGAGCCCTTATTCTTCAAAGAGTTCAAGGATAGCAAGAAGTCTTAAGTTTTCAGACTTTAAACTACTATAAAGGTCTTGACCTTGTCAAAATGTCACTTGTCAATTCAAGCCAATCTAGACAAGCTGACAGGCTGGCACAAAGGATTCAGGATAGAATTACTGAAGAGTTCAGTCTAAGAAGAAGACAAAGGCAATTAGTAATACTATTGGTCAACTTGATGTTAAGGTAAACCTTAAGATTAGCTTCGAAGGGGAAACTTGACTGAAGGCCTAGTGGTAGAGCTTGAGAGCCCTGTCACACCTACAACTACTTCCGCAAATCATTCCCTCAATGAAGCACCTACTGGTGAAGGTGTATCACAACCTCTCTCTAGCCAGAGCTTAGATGCTACACCAAGCAATGAAGGCCAAAGCTCTCTCCATCTTATCTCACAAAGGTATGTGGGTGACAAAGGGGAAAGGATTCTAAATCCTAAGGAGATTGAGGAGGAGGAGAAAGAGGAAGAGGAAGCTAAGAGGAGAAAGTTCCTTTAGTTCTGCAAGATTCATGGAAGTTGCAATTAGGGTTGCCCCTAGACCAAACACTCAAGATGATGAGTTGAGGGCAGTCATGATTACTTACCTGCAAACCAGGAACTATGACATTGATGAGATTATATCTCTCACCTTAGAAGAACTAAATGAACTACTGACAAGGAGATGTCAAGATAAAGGAAGGAGGCAAAGGATGCAAGATTGCTTCTTTGAATTAAGAAAGAAAAGACACTAAAAAGGCTCTACAAACATGTTCCTACCCTTTCACTAGTTCAAGAAAGTCCTGAACAAGAGGTTGTGGCTCCACAAGAACCTCATGTAGACAAAGAAGTTGACATGTTCAATATGATCAACTACCTGAGTGCCACAGGCCTATATCAGACAGATTCACTTCTTCCTTTGTCCTTTGAGTACATAGAGTTTGAGTATCTTAAAAAGCTTAAACTTGAAGTACTCAAAGAGAGAAAGACAACAAAGAGAAAGATAAGAGAAGAGGCTGCAAAGGAAAGGCTATCATACAAAAGAGCATGAAGAAGTCTGTTGATAGGCAGAGGATGATGAGCTTCTTGAAGCTGTATGGATTCTCTGAAATGAGACTTGGCCCTATGTCTTTATCCATAATGGATGAGCACATCAGGGTAATCAAGCAGAAGATCAAAAGTGGAGAGCTATTTGACTTACATTCCCCTCTAAGTGAAGTTCTTCCTGAAGTGGAGGTTAAGGTTGAACAACTTGAGACAACACAACCTGAACCTTCTGTTGAGCCTCAGCAAGCTTCATCTTCTGATCTACAGCCGGGTCAAACTCCCTCTCCTTCTGAACCTATGAGGGAGGAACACCCAACTGAGTAAGACAGGACTGATCAACAAGGTGTTATAGACTAGTCTTCTCAGTTAAAGTCATCAAAGAGGAGGAAGAGGATGGCTTCTAGACCAAAGTCAAAGAAGAAGAAGTCTAAACCATCCACATCCATACCTCAAGGTGAGTCAGATCAACCTAAAGAAATACATGAAAAAGCAACTCAATCAACTCTAATTCAAGTGGCTCATCTTTCTTTTAAGAGATCCATCTTATCTTGGACCTTTATAACTAAACCACAAAGATGGCATGTGATTAGAGATCAAGGTGGTGAGAATGTCTACACATGGCAAGACTTATTCAAACTACCTCTACATGATCTCTTTAAGATAAGAAGATACTATGAAAGTCTAATTGATCCTAACCATCTAATAAAGAAAGGCCTGGTCATCATCATGATGAGGACTATCATCTGATGAAGATCTTCAAATATTTTGGTAGCATCAGCCTAGGGGGAGTTTGAAAGGATTTCAATAAGTCTAATGCAGCCAAAAACATTCAAAACATCCAAAGTCTCTTTGCATTCATGTACCAAAGAACTGAAGTAGAAATGCTTTGGAAGTTTTACACCTTGCACTAGAACTATTCTAAGTGTAAAATCTTTCGAAGCCAAGACCAACATCTTCCGAAGCCAAAAGTAAAGTCTTCCGAAGCTTCAAGACAAAGTCTTCCGAAGCTTTAAGACAAAGTCTTCCGAAGCCAAAGAGTAAAGACAGATTTCTTCCGAAGACTTTTATGAACATGCTTTTATCTGATATACTTTACCATAAAGTTGGACCACCTTTCCACTGCGACTGTGTTTAGTCACCAACTTACATGAGTTGGTGAAAAGGTCTATGGTTTTGGTAACCGTACATTAAGGTCTTAAGTCTGAGGTTTCTACTTTATGTACTTAATCCTTTTTGTAATATATTAGGATATGAGCTATGACATGTCATAGTCACTAGTCAAAAGACAATCTGCCTTTTGACTCTATATTTGATTTTGTTGTCTAGTCTTATGTATCCAAATGGCCTTCAAAGTATGACCAGTTGTAAGATGTAGTATATGTATCTCAAGTACTTGTAACTTTCCGTTATGCTTTTGTAACACTTTGTAATAGAACTTGAGAATCAATATACAACATTCTTGAAACCAAAATACTTGTGTTGTTTTACTATCTTGTTTTGTCTCTCATTTACTTGTGTTCTTAGTATCTTTTATTCTAGTTAACCAATTCCCTATTTGATCTGTTAAGTGTTCTAAAGAACTCTCTTTAATTGTGTTGTTGTATTGTAAAGTGCATTACCCCTTCTAACGGTTCTACACTAAATGATCAACCACATAGAATAATAATATATTTTTGTTCAACATGTCACTAAGAGGTATATGTTATATTTAATGTATACCATTGGTAATCAATTTGTTATGTAGTTTGCATTTTATGAAGGTTACCTTTGTGGTTAGTGTGTTATATGATTTGCATGTAACTAAGCTCTTGTACTTATGTATAAGTAGGTTGCCTTATGCAATGATTATGTTAAGTCATTGTTTTCTATGATATCACTAGTTGACATAACTTTATTATATTCTAAAAGATTTTTTCAAATTCTTATGTCTGAATGTGTATTTTTCAAAGAAATCTAAAACTCACTTAGATATGTAGAGTTCTAGTATGCATACCTACAATTAATGAAAGTGCAACTTACTTAGAGTTGATATGATAGAAAGAGGCTTAAATGGAATAAAGAATGATAAATCATCTAACAGTTTATGCTATGTTATGTTAAGACAATAAGATGTTGATAATTTGATATTGCAAATTTATGTTCGTTGTTGAATGTTTTAAATATTTTCCTTTGACATGAATATCCAATTTTCAATACAAATGCTTTGAGTATAATGTATCAAGGTGTGGGTGATAAGTGGATAAATTAAAATTTTTGGATGGGTATTTATATTTTATATAAAATACTAAAAGAGTAACTTAGAGAGATCTTTGTTATATTTCTAGGTATTGTCACATTTCTAGGCATTGTCACATTTCTAGGCATTGTCACATTTCTAGCTCCCCCTAAGTTTATTTTTCTTGTTTTTTTCTCTTCTTAAATATTTACCTAAGTTAATGATCAAAATATTTTAATTCTATTTAAGATAAAAATATTTCTTAATAAATTAAGAAAATATGTCTTTTTATTAATATTATTTCTAGAAAACAAATTTTTATAAATTAATAGTTTTTCTAAAACATCAAATATTTTTATGAATATGAAATATCTTAAAATTAATGTTTTAAAAAGTAAACTTCTTTATAAACTAAAAATAATAAAAATTAGGATTTATAATAAGAAACTTTTAAAAATAATATTTTTAGTATAGTTTTTTTGGAAATAAATGGTTAAATTTATTTGGAAATAACTTAAAAACAAAAGTTTAAAAATTAGTATTATTAGTTTATTACTTGTAATTATCACTTATAATTTTTAATCATATTTGATTTTAATCATATCTTATTTTAAAATATTATTTTATTCTTCATAAACTTTTATTATAATTAATATTTTATTTTTTAACTCGTGTAATATACAGGTTTGTTTATGTTAGTATTATATAAATAATAATTAACAACTAATCAATATTATTTTTTCAACCCGTATAATACATTTAATTTTATTTATATGTAATTTTAATAATTAATTTTTTATATTTCGTGTAATATACGAATAACTAGAATAACTAAAGCTAAAGCTAGGAGTGATATATATAATTAAGTCTCAAAATTTGGAAAATGATATTAGATTGCGTAAACGTAAAAACGTGGTTGTTTTGTTCCATAAAGAACACGTGTAGTGGAGTGAAAACACACGTGTATTATGAAGACGGCGTTGTTTACCGACTGCAACGGCACTTCCATTTTCGTGTCGTAGTCGGAGTCTCAACCACAGACATCTATCATATCGGTATTTGCTTCCTTATTATTATAAATTATATATAGATATAGATATATAGATATAGATCCGACTGTTAAAACCCTAGAAACACATCCCAAATCAACCCTAATTCCATTCGACTGCACCTCATACATTTTGCAGAAGAAACGCCAGCCAATCAGTCTTCTGGAGATCGCTAGGGTTTTGATTTTGGGAGGAAAGAAGTTTTGGGATGGTTGAAGATGGCAATGGAAGGATTTAAGAAGGTTGTGATCTTAGATAGTCGAGAAAATGGGAGCTCATCGTCATCAGCTGAAGGCAAACCTCCCAACCCACTAACCACCGCCCCAGGTTATCGCCGCTGCCTCAATGCTCCAGGTGACTTTGTTGAGTCTTCGTCGATTAAGAAGTCTCTCCTTCGTCATCCTTCTCTGGTAAGCTCTCCAACAATTC
Organism: Flaveria bidentis; assembly: GCA_018326385.1. NCBI lineage: Eukaryota > Viridiplantae > Streptophyta > Magnoliopsida > Asterales > Asteraceae > Flaveria > Flaveria bidentis. The sequence continues at coordinate 5,079 of BJCM01243198.1, read as the reverse complement.
GGGAGATTTCTGATGCCGGATGTGATTTATAGATTGTATCTTACTTGTATGATTTGGTGTGATAGGGAGATTTGGGGATTTCTTGAGCTATAATCGAATTGATGTTTGTTCTTACGGAGAAAATAGATATAGTTTTACTTGCAGGTGGAAATGGCCACACTTTTACTCATAATTTACTTTCTATACAAAATTGATGATTGCAGTACAGTTTGATTTCTAATTTACGTTAGGGTTTGACACAATACATGTATTTGTAACTATTTTTAAGTGGAAGTTGGTTAATTTTAACTGCGTCTCTGATAATTGTATTTCTCCTACTGAAGTAGGAAACTCTTGGGTGTTGGTTTAAAACACATTCATATCATTTTTGGATTTGGAGAGCTGACAATTTGATCTTTTTAGGTTAAATCTTGCTGTAATTAGTTAGACCAGTAATCTTTTCTATAGTTTGAAGTACACTTATTCATAAGGAAATACAATTATGTGCCCTTAGTAATGCTATTGAACCATACAATGTTTGACCAATTTTCTTTATTATCTGTCAAGTAATGTATTATCCACTCTCATAACCCACATCCTTGACCTGGTTTGTTTCACTGTAATTGATCTTTGGAAAATGGAAACTATTTCTGTTGCAAACTCATTCTAGGAAGTTCTTTATTCTTACCTGTCTTTCAGTAATCAGCATGGTAATGTAGACACAGCTAAATAATATGTGTAGTTGTCAAGTAAACTCGATGTTTAGTATTTTGGTAATGTGTCCAGCCTTGCAATGTTGTTTCCAACATTCAATTGGGTGCCAACTGGTAATGGTAAAGGGAAATTGTCATTTGCTTTATGACAAAATATAACTTACTCATTTTCATTAATTAACCCTAGGTTTTGGATTCCTTGAAGAAAGATTTGCCAAAAAATCTCTGTATCCTGGAAATTTGAATCCAGGAAACTGTTTATGTTCAAATAAACAAATCCTCTTACTTGGTCACTTTAAAGTGGATCATGTAAGAAGTTGATACAAGTTTACTAGACTTCCCTGCTTTCCTTAAAGAAAGTGTTTGATGGACATTCATTTTCAAAAGAAGTGACTTTATTCCTAGAGAAGCATTTTGTTGGTTAGCTCTTGAGATGCAACTACATGTAAATGGACGAGATTTACTCTTATGTTTTCAGTTCATGTAATATTTAAACACACTCTAATTTTGGATTGCATCTTCAACAATCTTGAAGCTCTTAAACTGTATATGGTATATTGTTGGAAAATATTAATTGTTAATATGTCGAACCTGAAAAGCATGAGGGTAGATTTATTCTTGGTGTGAAGTCAATGTGTAATTATGATGTATATGAATTTTGACCAGAAGTTATATAGGTGAGGACAAGGATTGCAGATGTATCTGTTAAACCTGAAGCTTGTAAACCTGGCTTTTTACCGCTTCTACGTTCAGGAGGATGGGCGGATATGGGGTTTCGTGGAAGTATGGAGGATGTATACATCTGTGCTGATAGTTTTGTGCATGACTATGATGGCAAGGATCAAATTGAAGGACCACTTGCCTTTTATGCAGTATGTTCTTTGTCATGTCTCTTAATTTTATATTTTCAGACTTTGGTTTCGTTCTTCCTTGAGAGTCTGATGGTTTCTTATTGTAATGTGACACTGAAGCTAGAGTATTGTGTTTAGTCATTACGTGTTGAGTTAACAAATCAACCTCGTGCTTATTAATATATTTCTTGTCAACTAAGTATATACTTGGCATATGGAACACCTTACTACTTGATCTTTTTTTTGGTTATTCTTGAATTGACATGGATTTTTTGGATAACTAATAAATTTTGTGGTAAAACTCTAAAGAGGCCGTCTTCTGTTTCATCCACTTCACAAATATTTTTTGGGCTGAAAATTTTCTTATAAAAAGGTATGCTAGGGAAGGTGCAGGTTGTACTGTCTAGAACTAATTATTTTGTTACTGTGAAAAGGTGGGTTGTAGAAGACTTTGTAGTATGATTAATGAATGTAAACATTTGCGGATCATACAACATGTAATGGGTAAAGCTATAGAAACATTAAAAGATCTGACATGTACCAAAGCAGAGTAAGTTGTAGTTAAAATGGCGAAGTGCTGAGAGAAGAAGGAATCATGTTTAATAGGAAAGGTTACCTTTTCTGAGTTATATAGCCTTTTGAAGTGCACTCATCTTAAGAAGTTAAATTAGGTCATTAGTAAGTCGTGGATATCAAAACAGGAAATAGCATTGTCTTTTCATCTTCGTTAGACCACATTTTCTTGGAAGGAGAGTTCAACTTTATTAACGACTGGTGTACATCTACCAACATGCTGATTGTGTACATCTACCAATGTACATCTACCATGCGTCCATGAGAGAATTATAAAAGATACTTTCCTACTGTTTCTCTTTTTTATCTTGTAATTTTTTCTTAATATATTGGTGAGTTAGATACTAATTTAAGGAGAAATGATTTTTGTTTTGATGTATGGGACTTATGGTATTCAAGGTTTTTGATGGACATGGAGGAAAGCATGCAGCCGACTTTGCATGTGAGCATTTGCCAAGATTCATCTTTGAGGATGATGACTTCCCAAGAGAGATTGAGAGGGTGATTTCTTCAGCATTTGCACAGACTGATGCTGCTTTTGCTGAAGCCTGCAATCTAGATGCTGATCTTGCTTCTGGTACAACTGCATTGGCAGCTCTTGTTATTGGAAGGTATGATTTACTATTACTTGTTGAGTGTTTCCATCAAAATACATCCCAATCCATACACCTAGGCATGTATATTACTTTAACACTTATATGTATACTGCAGATCTCTAGTGGTGGCAAATGCTGGAGACTGTAGGGCAGTTTTATGCCGCCGTGGTAAAGCAGTTGAGATGTCTAGAGACCACAAACCTGTATGCATTCAAGAAAAGAAGCGTATCGAAGCTTCTGGAGGATATGTTTATGATGGTTATCTTAACGGGCAACTTAATGTGGCTCGTGCTATTGGAGACTGGCACATGGAGGGACTGAAGCAACAACACGGTGGGCCCCTCAGTTCGGAACCTGAGTTGATGACTACAGAATTAACGGAAGATGATGAGTTTCTCATTATAGGATGTGACGGAATTTGGGATGTTTTCATGAGTCAGAATGCAGTTGACTTTGCTAGAAAGAAACTGCAAGAACACAATGATCCAGTGTTATGCAGCAAAGATTTGGTTAATGAGGCACTGAAGAGGAATAGCGGAGACAACTTATCCGCGGTGGTTGTTTGCTTCCAATCTGAGGCGCCCCAGAATCTGGTTGTTCCGAGGGGGAGGAGAGTTCAGAGGAGTATTTCTGCAGAGGGGTTGAAGGAGTTGCAAAGCTTTTTGGATGGTTTGGAAACTTGACTTGTTTCAGTTTTGTTCTGGTTCTCATATTAGATGTTGAGAGAGAGAGAGAGAGAGAGAGAGAGAGAGAGAGAGAGAGAGAGAGAGAGAAAAAACTGTATCATATGCGGCCCGCCGGCAGGCATAGGAGTTTAAAGTTTTGTTATCTTATTCTGGGTTGAGTTCAGACTCTTTTTGGTCTCAAAAAGAAAGATTGCTTCTATGGTGGAAATCGATACAAAATAGGAGTTGTTAAGTTTGAAATATTTATTGAAAACTGGTTGCAGGATACAACTAGCAATATGAAATCATGTAAAACCTAGATATAGCATTTGCAAGGGGTTGTTTGTTTTGCGGAATTGGAATTGGAATTGGAATTGGAATTCGAATTCGAATTCGAATTCGAAAGAATTGTATTTGGAATTTAAAATTTTCCAAATGATTTGGAAATTCTAAGGAATTATAATCTGTAAAGCTAATTTAAATTTCAAATGCATTTATAGCTACAAAACACTTATAAAAAAAATTGGAATTAATTATCCGCTGCAAACTGTCACCACTTCAATTACCATCGATCATCGTTGCTACATACCACCACCATCGCCACGGCTGACAATCGACTACGACCACCAATTGCGCCCGTTGTTGAAAACCGACTGTACCTCAGTGTTGTCACCAACCGATGACGCCCGTTGTCAAGACACGGTTTAGCAACGCGGTCGGCGACAGTCGATGGTCAGGCGTGGCGGCGGTCGGCGGTTGGTGGTCGACGGTCGGGGCAAAAGTGGGCGGCGGTTGGTGGTCGACGGTCGGGGCAAAAGTGGGCGGCGGTCTTACCAATTAAACACAATAACTAATGAAATTCAAATTTTAATTTCATTGAATTCTTGAATACTAGACACCCAATTAGTTTTTATATATATCATAGTAAATATACTATAACAAATAAAACAATTGAAGATTTAAGTATTATACTAGATTAAACTGTTAAAATGCTTTAGATAAAATACAAGAGCAAAAGATAAAATGAAAGAAAACTGATTCATTTTATTTATTAATCAAGGTGTTTTTATGTGTATATATTAACTAGGTTAGTAACCATAATCACATAAAAAATGCATCATTCTCTAAAACAATTTCATCAAAAAATAATTAGTTACTTTACGCATCGAAAATAATAAATTTGTAATTGAAAGTTTAAAGTTTATTAATGGAAGGATTATTAGTTAGTTTCAAAGGTTTCACTCGTTTATTTTTTCTAGCATATTACGTAACTTATTGTTTCCTTCATTTTGGTACACAATTGATGAAAAATAAATATATATATAGGGGAGGGTTCCATTAAAAATCATATTATAAATGAAAACCATAAAAACCAAGGGTTACATATATGTAAATACATGTTACAAAGTATACAACTAATAGTTACGTATATGTAGTGGTTATGTATATGTATGTACGTGTTAACAAGTGTACAACTAAAAGTTACGTACATATAACTCATACTAGTTACGTATACGTAAGTCGTTTCGTTATCATTGTCATTCCTTGGAGTTTAAACTAAATAATATATAATAAATTCAAAAAATAAAGTTAGAATTTTACTTAAATATATTTTAAACAATAAAAATATCGAATCAATTATAAATTATGTGATTAGAAAAAGATGGTTTTCATGGTTTTCATAAACATGGTTTCCATTTGA
>BJCM01243197.1:0-17998 GCA_018326385.1 Flaveria bidentis | reverse complement strand
ATGATACAGATGCAGGTGATGATGTTGATGAAGGTGATGATGATGATGAAGGAGAAGGAGATACATCTGTTGCGGGTGCACATCAGCAAGTGAAAGGAGGACCAAGAAAGCTCAAGACAAAGGTGCCTCTACATCAGCCCCGTCAGCAGAGGAACACATGATACAAGACAAGAGTAATGCTTAGTTATGTATGTTATTTAAAAATCATGTGTAATTGAATATTGTATCAAACTAATGTACAAAATGTTTATATTTTGTTAATGTGTTTCTGTTTTGATTATTGACTAATGGTTGATGTGTAACATGTTTCAAATCAAGCAAATCCAAAATTTCAAAGAGATGAATATGATGTTGCTCCCCTTCAGCAGGTCAAGACTCAATTAAAAATGATTCTTGATCTGCAAGGGATAGTCAGGAGATCAGTGAGTCACAACCCTGAAGAGGGAGAAATAAATTATGATCTCACTGATGAGAAAATGGCCGAAATGTTCAGACTCAATCCTGATAAGATTGTCAAGGATGCTCCAACTTTGAAGTAACTAGTGACAATGAGCTGAAAAACATAGATGAGATCGAGATCGACGATGTCACTACGGAGCACAATCCAGAGTATGCTGACAAAGAGGGAAATGTCATACTCTTGTCAGTGATACGTTTGAGATACTAGATCAGATGGAGCAAGAGTCCAAGAAGATTAAGGATCAAGCCCAAGCCTCAAACGCTGATGTCAACATCAGAAAGGCTGAATGGGCTGCATGTTTTGTGAAAATCCGAGCCCAACGCGCTGCTCCAAAACCGAATATCTACACCAAGCTCTACAAAGTGAAGAAGCATCACAAGGTGTTTGGAAAGATTATCGCTTGGGCCTATTTTGAGGATCTTAATTTACATGTGGTAAAGAGAGAGAAGGGTATAAAGTACTTTAGATTCCCACACGATCTAAACACTCTACCTGATTTTGAGCTCAACCAGCTGGCCAAACTAAAGTTGTTATATGCTGACCCAAGAAAGATTTCAGGCTGGTTTGAGGCTGCCTTGAAGAGAGAGTACCACACAAGATGGGTCAACTCCAAACCTCAACAACCTACTAGGTATATCAGGCGGTCTGAAGTTGATTGTATAACTAGCAAGCCAAAGAAAGTGCTGAAGTGGAGTCCTCCACGCACGATGTCAAGCATCCCTCTAAGGGAAAGGCCACAGGACTTCACTCCACACTTTAAGTGGTGGTACTATGATTGGAGAACAGGTGAGGCGGTCATAATTCTAAACAGAGAAGGTAATATGGAAACTATTAGGGTATTTGACCCGATGTGGCTAACTAACTTGTCTTCTAACGATGTTTACACTTTATACAAGTGGCCACTGTTCTATGACGCGTAGGATATTGTACAAGCCCTCCAATTCCAAAACGTGATCAGACTCTGCTTTGCATTTGAAATACATGCAGGACTTACAAGAGAGGAGAAGTACAAGAAATATAAGGAGCTTATGAAAAATGAAAGACAATAGATGAATCTAGGTCAAAGGGGGAGTTTGTAGATACATGTGTACCTAGTTTCTAAGCTTAATGTAATATGTCTTTATTATCTTACACATATGTAATAGATTGGGTACTTAATGAAATACAATGTTTGGTTGTGCTTATAATGTTTATTATTTCATTAATTAGTAGTTTAACGCTAATTGAATTGACTATATAGGTTCGTGGTTCTTTGAACTAACATTAGTAATGTAATGATAATTAATTAGATTCAAACTTAGTAATATGAAGTTCTTATGCGAATGGACCATGCTAATGGACCATACGCATGAACAACTTCATGCGAATGACTCAGTCGCACAACTGAACTAGGAGACTGGATCAGTCGCACGAGTGTAACATGAGATTGAATCAGTTGCACGACTGAACACTCAATCATACGAATGGATCAACCGCATGGCTCAATTGCACGACAGAATCATGCTAATGGTTCAGTCGCCCGAATGAGAAACCCTAACCTATAAATACCACTTAATTCGTGGAAAAACATAAGAATTGAGAACACTTCGACTACATACGTACCCTAGCCGTCAAGAGACCTCTAAGAACTTGTTCCAAGTTCATATATCGCACTAGATCGATTCCAAATCGTTCTTTACATTTAGATTTAATCCATTATTGTTTCTACATGCGTTCTCACTGATTGGATCGCCAATCAAATAGGATTCTGCACTATTTGATTCGATATACATGTTTATCAGTTAATATTTCGTTCAATACACATTTGTAGATACATGTGTACCTAGTTTCAGAGCTTAATGTAATATGTCTTTATTGTCTTACACATATGTAATAGATTGGGTACTTAATAAAATACAATGTTTGGTTGTGCTTATAATGTTTATTATTTCATTAGTTAGTAGTTTAACGCTTATTTAATTGACTATATAGGTTTGTGGTTGTTTTTACTAATATTAGTAATGTAATGATAATTAATTATAATCAAACTTAGTAACATGAAGTTCTCATGCGAATGGCCCATGCTAATGGACCATACGCATGAACAACTTCATGCGAATGACTCAGTCGCACAACTGAACTAGGAGACTGGATCAGTCGCACGAGTGTAACATGAGATTGACTCAGTCGTACGACTGAACACTCAGTCGTACGACTGAACACTCAGTCGTACGAATGGATCAACCGCATGGCTCAATCGCACGACTGAGTCATGCTAATGGTTCAGTCACCCGAATGAGAAACCCTAACCTTTAAATACCAATTAATTCGTGAAAAAACATAAGAATTGAGAACACTTCGACTACATACGTACCCTAGCCGTCCAGAGACCTCTATGAACCTGTTCCAAGTTCATAGATCGCACTAGATCGATTCCAAATCATTCTTAATGTTTAGATTCAATCCATTATTGTTTCTATGTGCGTTCTCACTAATTGGATCGCCAATCAAATAGGATTCCGCACTATTTGATTCGGTATACACGTTTATCAGTTAGTATTTCGTTCAATACACGATCCTAACAATTACTTTTGGTGTTAAAACTCACGTTTTAATTCAAAAGAGTCACCACGTTGCTTCTAAAGGTGTTTTCGACGTTTTCATGCATTAAAGTTTAGTTTTTTCAACATACGGCAGATTAGGGTTTCTGGGAAAATCATGTTTTTGTGTCAAAGTCTCAAAATCTTCTATTTTACAAAAACAACACCTTTCAGTCGCACGATTGGTCCAATCGCACGATTGAAGTCAATCGCATACTCCATTCGCACGACTAAACTCAGTCGCATTCCTCATTCGTACGACTGAACAACTCCAGTCATTTGATACCAATCGTCTTGTTCATACGCATGACCAAATCCAATCGCATGATTGAATTCATTCGCACCCTTCATTCGCACGTGTGAACCATACTCATAGTCCATTCGCATGAGGGAAATTGTCCTGTTCTAAAAGTACCAAGTTTACAGCAATGGAAGATCAATTTGCTGCATTTTCTGCCGGAAAGGACTCTCGCATCCATAACCTTCTACTTCTGGAGAATGAGATAGGTAATCATAATAAACCGCCAAAGCTAATAACGTTAGATGACTATCCACAATGGAAATAACGGTTTGAGATTTACCTAAATGGAGTTGATCCTAATCTTTGGACATCTATAGAGACCAGTCAGTGCAAATGGAGTCAAGTTGACTTTGGGAGGAATGAGTGAAGCTCAGAAGATACTCTTTAATGCTGAGAAGAAAGTTTATGCCCTGTTGACCCAGTCAATACCGAAAGACATCTTTTATTAATTTTATGAGAACAAGCAGGCCAAAAAGCTATGGGAGGCCCTAGAGAAGAGGTATGATGGAAACACGACGTTGAAGGCTTTGAAGGCTAAGGCTCTCAAGAAGGAGTTCGATCATTTCTCTTCCATAGGAAATGAGAGTTTAGATGATATTATTGACAGATTCTATCATCTAATGAGTGAGCTGCACACTCATGGCGTAACCACATCAATGGAAGATAAAGTGTCTAGCTTTGCTCATGGTTTGCCTGAGAATGGGATTCATTTGTGTCTAATATGAGACAGAACGACATTCTTGTAATGTTAGACATAAATGACTTCATCTTGAAGATAAGAGAGGAAGAACAGAGAATGAAGTACAAGTCGAAGAAAGGATCCTACGTTCAGAATCCTTCACTTTACAACTCAGTTCCCACTCCAACTGGTTCAGGAGCACCATTACAAACAGCATTTGTGTCTAGTTCCATGGCTCCTTCCCAAACCACTTCTTCAGGACCAGAAACGTAAGGGTCATCTGGAACCCTATACATAGTGCCTGAAGCCAATACTACAAAGTTGAAGACCGAAAATCTCGGTAATATCACAGTGGAAGCGGCTAAGGAACATATGGATCTTCTAGTTGCGGTTGTCCAATTCTATGATTGTTTAGTTGCCGGGAAGATTGGAAATTGTCATCTTGCAGATGAAAATTACGAGCAAGTTGACAAAAAGGAGCTAGTGAGAATGAACATCATGTGGGCCTTGGCAGGTGTAGTAAAAAGAGCTAAGAAGTTTGTCAAGAAGACGGGGCAGAATGTAGTAGCCACGAAAGATACGACTTTTGGTTTTGACAAAACCAAAGTCACTTGTTTCAACTGTGGTGAAAAGGGGCATTTTAAACGTGAATGTGTAAAGCCCAAGAAATCTCACATTCAACCATCAAGACAAGGACACGATTGGAACTCCATCTTCAAGTAAAGAGACAAAGCCCTTGACTGCTCAAGGTGATGAAAGGCAGGACTGGTCTTTCTGTTTTGTGTCTCCGGATTAATCAAACATTGCCTGTGTTGAGGCATTAGATGATGGATCATCGAGTGAAGGTGATATCACAGCTGAGCAAGCAATGTCAGAAACCAAAGAAGCTATGAACGTGGTAAATCACTTGGTTGAGGAAGAACTCAGAGCAACAAGTTCAGAATCTCTAGCCACCAAAGGGTCTGACTCTGCTTTGGTGGTTGATACAACTGATTCATCACAGGTAAGTTCTACCAACCAATTATTTGCAAAACATGCTTGTATTGAATGTGAAAATTTTAGGGAAAGCATTGATCTAAAATTTTCTAGGTTATTAGAACACAATATAACTTAGTAAATGATTTACAACTCTGCATTGAAGCTAATCGTATATTAAAATAAAATGAGTGCTGTTTTAAAGAAAAGATAGAACTTTTAGGGAAACAACTAAGGGAAACCGAGGTTCTTGCTCTAAATCAATCAAATGATATAAATTTTTATTTATATTCTTTAGAAGAAACCAAAAAGGACAAATCAGTTTTGGAAGTCGAGGTTAATTCTTTAAAACCAAATCTGCATAGTCGGGCTTGTTCTTCTCACATAGTTCAAAACTTAGTGAAAGAACGAAATAATGGGGAAGGTGTGGGTTACAAAGTAGTACCGCTACCACATGAGATCCTTTTGAATACAAAATGTAGACCTATCAATAATAACCCAGTTAAGAATCATGTGTTGTCCACTTCTCTGGTTAGTGATCCTGATTCCACGGGTAAACCGGTGAACTCTATCACTAAACAGAAGGAGTCTACTTTGAAATCAAAAGGAAAAATGCCAGTTGAGAAGTTGGATGATGAAATTAAAAGGGTTAATGTAAGGTTAGGTTCACAAACGTCCATTTTAGAACCCAAAATGACTAAACCAGTTAACCAAAAACGTGTTAATCATCAAAGTCCAAATAAAATGAAAAGTAAAGTTGTTCAAAACATTAAAACAATTAATTTTTTTAATAAGGCAGAAACATCTAAAATAAAAGTGATAAAACCTAACCAGACATATCTCACACCCGTACCAAACTCAACCCCACATAAACATTTTCCTCAACTTGTAGAAGTGAGATCATGCTAAAGTTGTGGAAAATGAGGACATATTTCTTCTAATTATCCTTATTATTAGATTCCCAAAAAGAAAATTGAACTTAATGAGGCAAAACCAAGTTTTTCTAAAAGGAGATCTATTACTCCGCCTAAGAGTGTTAGTGAACCTAAAGTTCAAACTATAAGCCAGTCGTCTGTTTTTTATCACCAACATGCCTTACACAAAACTGGTCTATGGAAAGAAAAATCAAGTAGGTTGTCTGATAATGAGAACAAGAAGAAGACCGATGTACTCTCATCCTCAGATGGACGGTGGGTTGAGTTCATGATGTGTTATTCCTTTGGGTCACCCAAGCCAGTTAAGGCTTGGGTGCGAAACCTGAACTGATCAATTCCTCTAAATGTGCAGGGTGTCCGCTACAGCGGTATCACTAATACCTAGATTATTGATAGTGGGGCGTCAAGTCACATGACCGGGAATTCATCCCTCCTTTTCAACGTTAAACAAATTAAAGGGGGACATGTTTTATTTTCTAGAAATAAAGGAGGTTACATCAACGCTCAAGGCAATGTGGGAAACGAGAAAGTAAAGTTTGACAAGGTCAACTACGTTCAACAACTACAGAACAACTTACTTTCAGTCTCCCAGATCTATGATAAAGGATTCAAAGTTGTATTTGACAACAAGAAGTGCTACATGTTGAAGAAGGAAAATGTTATCCAGGAGGACAAAGTCTTAATGTCAGCTTCAAGATATAATTATCTGTATGTCTTGGATCTATCAAAGGCCTCCACAATGGAGAACACTGTCCAATTCTACTTGTCAAAAGCAACAGAGAGGGACTCAATCTCTTGGCATAGGAGAATAGGACACTTTAATCCTAGGAAGATGAATCATCTGATACAGAATGATTTAGTGAATGGAATAACTGTCAAAATCTTCCAGCTTCCAGATTTTTGCATGGCATGCAAGAATAGGAAACATACCAAGAAGTCTCACAAGACAAAGAAAGTTAATTCAATTGACCTTCCTCTTGAGCTTCTACACATGGACCTGTTTGGCCCAGTCAGCACAAAGAGCATAGCTGGAGATCTGTACTGCTATGTAGTAACTGATGATTACTCAAGATTCTCTTGGGTGATGTTTCTGAAATCAAAAACAAAAACTTTTGGAATCACTCTACAAGCTGAAATTAAGACAGATTCGATCAGACAATGGAACAAAGTTCAAGAATCAGTGGATGGAGGCATTCTGTAGAGAGAAAGGAATTGTTCATCAATTCGCATCTGCCTACACTCCACAGATGAATGGTGTTGCTGAAAGGAAAAATAGGAGCTTGATAGAGACTACCAGGACAATGCTAGCCGACTCGAAACTGCCTATTCAATTCTGGAATGAGGCAGTAGCCAATGCTTGTTACACACTCAATCGGGTCTTAGTGGTGAAACGACATAGGAAAACATGTTATGAAATGCTCAAGTAACGTAAACCCAACCAAGATTATCTTAAACCATTTGGGGCACTGTGCATGTTATTAAAGAAAACTCCGACTGAGAAGTTTAGTCAGAAGGCTGAAGAAGCTATCTTTCTCGAATACAATGTACTAGACAAGAGAGTTTATAATAACTTAACGGGTCAGGTAGAAGTATGGTGCAATGTTGATGTTCAAACATACACCACCCCCTGCTAGAAAACGACCTTCATTCTTTTTCGACTATGATGGATTTTTCAAGTCCATCAACATACCTCCCTCCCACCTGATGATGAGTTATCTACTAAAATGATGTACGATGTTCTAAACACTCCGCCACAAGACTCGACAACATCGGTTCCACTAGACGATTCTTCTGGTCCTTCGGGGGGAGCTTGATATAAGTGACTTGACCTCTAATGATGAAGTAGTGGAGACTTGTAACACCCGGTTATTCTATTAAAGTAAATAAAAGAAGGAAACATCAATAAACCCAAGTTGAGGGGTTAAAAATGTAAAAGGGAACAAAAGTACAAAAAGTTAGTGTAAAGGTGGGCATGGCCGCCCACCCTCTCTTCACATCACCTTTTCATTCGGTTATAGAGAGAGTGAGAGCAAAAAACTTTTGGGTGGAAGAGGAAGAAGAAGGTTGAATTCAAGTTAAGAATTCGAAGTTTTTAAGTGTTCATGATGGGTTTTGTCTTGGTTATATGCTTATGTTTTTGTGTGTGTGTTCGTGTGTGTGTTTGGTGGGTTTCTAGGTGTTAGAGCTCATTCGCATACGGGTTAGAAGGAAGATACACCCAAAGTTGCACCAGGTGAGTTCTAGACCCTGGTTTCAACTTGTTTTAAACTCTTTGGGGCTGAAAATGTATTTAAACGATTTTATAATGTTTATGTATGTATACCCATATGTATTATGCATGTTTGATGATGTTTCTTAGGTGTTATTATGTTTTTCATGCTTAGAATGACCTTGGTAAGCTTAGAACAAATAGGCTTGATGTTTGGGTTCAAAAATATCCTAGAAACATATTGAGCAGAAGGTTCATGCACCTAAATAAGGCTCATGCGCCTGGAAATGCCTTAGAAATGTTTTAAGTGTAACTCATGCGCCTGAACAGTGGTTCATACGCCTAGAATTTGTAATCGGATGACTAAGTGTTGGGTCATGCGCCCCGATAGTGTTCATGCGTCCGAATGGCCATGCGCCTAAGTGTCCATGCGTCCGAATGGACCATACGCCCGAATACTTCATGCGCCTGAATAGTTCATACGCCTAAGTGTTAAAGCAGTTAAGTGTTGGTTGATGCGCCTGCATAGTGATGAAGCGCCCAAACAGGGCTCATGCGCCCAAATAGTATTGGTGCGCCTAAACACTTAGAATTTATTACGAAATTTTTTGGAGTCTGTGCTGTTAGGGTTTTGACCAAGGTTTGACTAGGGCTTATTAATGCTTATTTTTATGCATGATTACGATTGTTTTATGATTGTTCCGTATTATTATTATTACTATTAGTGTATGACTTTACGTGGTGTGTTTATTATCCTAACGTAAAGTATTACTAATAATAATAAAGTGAAAGAGCAATGAACAAGAGAAGTGGAACTTAAATAAAATGTTAACAAGTCTTGCAAGCTTATAGGAGGTGCACGACCATGTTATCGTTAGCTCAACTGTGATGCAGGTTAGCTACCCTGTGATGCACACGGGGCCAGTCAATTGAGATTGGCGGACATTTGTAATGTACCCTAGGTGACTGGCCGGCCTTGTATACAGTAATCAGAGCCCATTGGGGTACCAGAGGGCCCATCACTAGTTTCCTCGCGCATATAGTTTAGGGTATTGCTCATTGGTCCATATAGACAATGAAAGATAAAGATAAAAGAGTATAGAATAAACAAGGCATACAGTAAAGAGAAGAAGCATTATCTGGTTGTATAGGTAATGCATGCTCACGTATAAAGAGATGAAATTTCACAGAAAGAGTATTTTCATATGTATACCTTATAGAAAGCATTTTATTACTTTTAAAACTAGAACTCATTTAATAACGCTGACTTTTATACATTTTCAATTGCCAGGTAAACATTGCTGAGGATGGCATGAGGGTGAAGCTATTCGGCAGGGAAAGACTGACATCCATTCATACTTGTTATTACTGTTGTTTTGTAATGCAATTAAACAATTCTTTTGTATTCGGTTAAACATTAGTGTATTGCTCAACAACAGTGTTTTTTACGAAATGAATGGCTTATGTTAAAATAATTCCATCGCTTAAGCTTGTAAATTTGTAATGTATTTAATGCTGTGAATGACCAACTGTGAGGTTTTCGGGAACGGGGCCTTACAAGTTGGTATTAGAGCCAAAGTTTAAGAGAATTAGGTTGAATATTTTTTTAAAAAACCTAAACTTAAACTGAAAATGGGACAACTAGAGGGTGTCAGCCCGAGTAGCTACGTGCCATCAGGTATGTCTTTTCTTGATGATTAACCGGTGTTATGTGAGCATGCTATTTGATTTATGTGCTCTTAGTAGATTTAGATACTGATTAAGTCAGGATAGGAAATTCTTGGGGTATGAATAGTAAGGTAAGTGGCTAATCACAACTGACCTCTATAATTAGGGACTTACTATACTTGACATAAACTGAGTTATTACCTTGAATGACCGTGTTGGTGTTTGAATCTTATAGTGTGTTAGAGGATGGCTGGACAGAAATCTTCCAAGACTCCTAGAGGTAGAGTTCATTCACGTGTGACTAGTAGTAGTGCTAAGGCTCCTAAGACGACCTATGAGAACCATGATGTTCATGGCCGGAGCGAAGAGAATGAGAATGCTAGCTTGAATGCCTCAGCTAGGGAGGCGATTGCTGATGAAGTACACCAGGTCATGCAAACAATCTTACCATCTGTGGTGACCGATGTCATCAGGGCTGTGAGAAGCGAGGAGAGGAAGGAGAAGGACACTAGAAAAGGATCAATGTGAAAGGGAAGCAAAGGGGAGGAGGAACAACCAGAGCCTAAGACTGTGTTGTCCGATGAGGAGGAGGATGATGTAGTGGGGGTAGCGACCGGAGGGTGCAGTTATGGGGCGTTCTAAAGGTGTTAGCCCCAGACTTTCGATGGCAATGGCAATGCTGCTGCCGCTCACCGCTGGGTGAGGGAGATGGAGGCAGTCTTGGAGATCAGTTGATTCAGCGCTGTGTTGGTGGGACAATATTGTCCAAGCTGAGGGTGCCAAAGCCATCAGGAAAATGCAATGGAAGGAGTTTAAGCAGTTGGTGATCGAGGAATTCTGTCCTCACATGGAACTCGGTAAAATCGAGAGGGAGTTCTTACAATTTGAAGCGGGAACCATGACCCACCGGTAGTACACAACTAAATTTAACGAGATGGCGAGGCCGGTGCCGGATCAGGTGACGCCGGTGTCAAGGAAGATCAAGAGGTACATCCAGGGACTGCCGACTGACATTCGCAGGCACCTGATTACTGCTCAGCCATGTACCTTTTGATCGGTAGTGGATTTGGCGGGTAGATTGTATGATGAGCGAGAGGAGACTCTGATGGAGGTGAAGAAGACAAGTGGGAATGGTAAGAACTGGAATGGGAAGAGTTTCGGACGTGGTGGTTTCACTCCAAACAACAAGAAGATGAAGGTGGATGACCATGGGGTGTCGCCAAGATCAGGGCTGAAAAAGTGTGGCAAGGTGGAAGGTAGCATACCAGTGAGTGCAGGATTGGAATGAATGTATGCTTCAGGTGTGGCAAGCCTGGCCACATCGCTAGAGACTGTAGGGCACTGAAGTGCTAGAACTGTGGTTGGGAGGGCCACGCGACCAAAGACTGTAAGAAGCGAGGGCGGAGAGCTTTGGAGCGAAGAAGAAGCCGGAGGAAGGAGGGCAGAGGGCAAGTGCTAAAGCTTACACCATGACCCGGGAGGAAGCCAGGGCTGATCCCGATGTCGTGTTAGGTATGTTTCTAGTAAACCAAACTTGTGCCTCTGAATTATTTGATTCCGGTGCTAGTAGGAGTTTATTTCCACTACTTTCTGTGCTAAGTTGCTTATTAGTAGTAGAAATGTCTTTGAATCATTCGATGTAGAAACCTCTATTGGTAAGTCCATTAGAATTACTTATGTGATAGACGACTGTGCTATAGAACTAGAAGGTCATAGGTTTGCTGCTAGGTTACACGTGATGCCCCTAGTTGGATTTGATGTAGTACTAGGGATGGACTGGTTAACAACCTATGAAGCAAACATCGTATGTCACAAGAAGATGATTCGATTAGTTGCACCCGATGGGAGTTTGGTTACGACTTATGGAGATCGCGTTACTACGATCTCGAAGGTGATTTCGATGGCAGTGTCGGGGAAGTGCATGAAACGTGGATGTAGTGCCTACTTGGCATACGTAAAATATGTGGATGCGTCAGTACCGCAATTATCTAAGGTACCAGTGGTGTGCGACTTTCCGGGCGTATTCCCGGAAGACTTACCCGGCGTGCCACTGGATCGCGAGATTAAGTTCCAAATTGATTTGATACCCGGTGCTCAACCCGTTGCCAAAGCACCATATCGATTAGCTACGACTGAGATGAAGGAACTCATAAGCCAATTGCAGGAGTTAATGGATAAGGGATTCATTCGACCGAGTATCTCTCCGTGTGGTGCTCGGTATTGTTTGTAAAGAAAAAGGACGGAAGTATGCGAATGTGCATTGACTATCGAGAGCTGAACAAGTTGACGGTGAAGAATCGGTACCCGTTACCAAGGATTGATGACTTGTTCGACCAGCTCCAAGGTGCCAGTTGGTTCTCGAGGATAGAGCTACGATCTGGCTACCATCAATTGAAGGTGAAGGAACAAGACATTCCTAAGACAGCTTTATGTACGTGTTATGGACACTACGAGTTCCTCGTTATGTCTTTTGGCCTAACTAACGCGCCAACTACCTTTATGGATTTTATGAATCGAGTGTGTGGGCCGATGTTGGATAGATCAGTGATTGTGTTCATTGATGATATCCTGATCTACTTGAAGAGCGAAGAAGAGCATGTCGGTCATATTCGGGAGGTGTTGGAGACATTAAGAAGGGAGAAGTTGTATGCCAAATTCTCCAAGTGCGCATTCTAGTTGAATGAAGTTCAATTCTTAGGTTACGTGGTAAATCCTGAAGGGATTATGGTAAACCCCGCAAAGGTGGGGGCAGTGATGCAATGGAATTCTCCAAAAACGCCATCCGAGATTCGTAGTTTCTTGGGGTTGGCAGGATATTATCGAAGGTTCATTTAGGACTTCTCCAAGTTAACCTCCCCGTTGACTAAGCTGACCGGTAAGGATGTGAAGTTCATGTGGGGTCAAGAGCAAGAAAGGGCTTTTGAGGAGTTGAAGGCAAGACTGACCCAAGCCCCTGTCTTGTCATTACCTAATGGAAGTGAAGATCTGGTAGTTTATTCGGATGCTTCCTACTTGGGGTTGGGTTGCGTATTAATGCAGAGAGGGAAGGTTATAGCCTATGCATCCTGACAGTTGAAGGTTCATGAGGTCAATTATCCTACTCATGACTTGGAGCTGGCAGCCGTGGTCTTTGTGTTAAAGATTTTGAGGCATTATCTCTACGGGACGAAGTGCACCATATTCACGGACCACAAAAGCTTGAAGTACTTCTTTGATCAGAAGGACCTGAACATGAGGTAGAGAAGGTGGTTGGAGCTCATAAAAGACTATGATTGCGAGATCCATTATCATCCGGGCAAGGCCAACGTGGTGGCTGATGCCCTTAGCCAAAAAGAGAGGCCCGAGCCAATTCGGGTGAAAGCATATCAGCTGATCATGACCTCTGACGTGATGAAGCAAGTCAAAAAGTTTCAAAATAAGGCACTGAAAAAAGATCATCTTAACTCATAAAGGATGAGAGGTTTGGTTGGGGAATTGGGTGAAAACACACTTGGTGATAAAACCCGATTTTGACGGGTGTGGATTCCTTGTTTTGTGGATCTACGTGTGAAGATTATGGATGAAGCTCATAAGACTCGGTACTCTATTCATCCCGGTGTTACAAAGATGTACCAAGACATGAAGAAACACTATTGGTGGCCAGGTATGAAGCGTGATGTGGTGGAGTATGTGAGTAAGTGCCTTACTTGATTACAAGTGAAGGCCGAGCACCAAAAGCTGTATGGAAAGATCCAACCTTTGGATATACTGGAGTGGAAGTGGGAGCATATCACCATGGACTTTATTACGAAGCTATCGCGTACAGCGTGAGGGTACGATGCCATATGGGTGGTAGCTGACCGTTTGACGAAGAGTGCTCACTTCCTACCCGATTTACATCTAAATTTTGGAAGAAATTCTACGACGCTATGGGGACGAGGTTACATATTAGCACGGCTTATCATCCCCAAACTGATGGTCAGTCAGAAAGGACCATTCAGACACTGGAAGACATGCTACAGGCATGTGTGATTGATTTTCGGGGAAGTTGGGATGACCACCTACCGCTAGCCAAATTCTCGTACAACAACAGTTATCATGCTAGTGTTCGCATGCCACCATACGAGATGCTATATGGTAGAAGATGTAGAATTCCCATATTTTGGGGAGACATTGGGCAGAAATAGTTGGGAGGTGTCGAGGTGATCGAGGCTACGACTAAGAACTTAGAAAAGATTAAGGCCTACATGAAAGTGACCAAAGATAGATAAAATACGTATGCTGACAAGAGGCGAAGGCCGAAAGAATTCAAGGTGGGCGACCGAGTTATGCTAAAGGTCTCACCCTAGAAGGGGATCATCCGATTCAGGAAACGAGGTAAGCTAAGCCTGAGATACATAGGACCTTTCCGAATCATTGCACGAATAGGGGAGGTGGCCTGTCGACTTGAATTGTCAAATGAGTTAAAAGGAATCCATCCCACATTCCATGCATCCCATTTGAGGAAGTGCTTGGCTGATGAAGACATGGTTGTATCACTGGAAGACATCAAAGTAGATGAATGGCTCAATTATGTAGAGCAACCGGTGGCAATCATCGATCGTAAAGAGAAGAGGTTGAGAAAGAAAATGGTTCCCCTTGTGCATCTGCAGTGGAATCACAGAAAGGGATCCGAATCTACATGGGAGACTGAGGAGGAGATGAGGCAGCATTATCCTTATCTGTTTGAGGAATAACAGGTTTTGGGGACGAAACCTATTTAAGGGGGGTGGACTTGTAACACCCGGTTATTTTATTAAAGTAAATAAAAGAAATAAACATCAATAAACCCAAGTTGAGGGGTTAAAAATGTAAAAGGGGACAAAAGTACAAAAAGTTAGTGTAAAGGTGGGCATGGCCGCCTACCCTCTCTTCACATCACCTTTTCATTCGGTTCTAGAGAGAGTGAGAGCAAAAAACTTTCGGGTGGAAGAGAAAGAAGAAGAAGGTTGAATTCAAGGTAAGAATTCGAAGTTTTTAAGTGTTCATGATAGGTTTTGTCTCAGTTATATGCTTATGTGTTTGTGTGTGTGTTCGTGTGTGTGTTTGGTGGGTTTCTAGGTGTTAGAGCTCATTCGCATACGGGTTAGAAGGAAGATACACCCAAAGTTGCACCAAGTGAGTTCTAGACCCTGGTGTCTACTTGTTTTAAACTCTTTGGGGCTGAAAATGTATTCAAATGATTTTACAATGTTTATGTATGTATACCCGTATGTATTATGCATGTTTGATGATGTTCCTTAGGTGTTATTATGTTGTTCATGCTTAGAATGACCTTAGTAAGCTTAGAACAAATAGGCTTGATGTTTGGGTTCGAAATTATCCTAGAAACATGTTGAGTAGAAGGTTCATGCGCCTAAATATGGCTCACGCGCCTGTAAATGCCATAGAAATGTTTTAAGTGTAACTCATGCGCCTGAACAGTGGTTCATGCACCTAGAATTTGTAATTGGACGACTAAGTGTTGGGCCATGCACCCCGATAGTGTTCATGCGTCCGAATGGCCATGCGCCTAAGTGTACATGCGTCCGAATGGACCATACGCCCGAACAGTTCATGCGCCTGAATAGTTCATGCGCCTAAGTGTTAAAGTGGTTAAGTGTTGGTTGAGGATGGCACGAGGGTGAAGCTACTCGGTAGGGAAAGACTGACATCCATTCATACTTGTTATTGCTATTGTTTTGTAATGAAATTAAACAGTTCTTTTGTATTCGGTTAAACAATAGTGTATTGCTCAACAACAGTGTTTTTAATGAAATGAATGGCTTTTGGTAAAATAATTCCGCCGCTTAAGCTTGTAAATTTATAATGTTTAATGTATTTAATGCTATGAATGACCAACTGTGAGGTCTCCGGGAACGGGGACTTACAAGACTGAGAATGTGAACTAGGAGGACCAGGTTTCTGCTAATGAAAGCACACACGCATCAGATCCTAATGCCTTTGACACTTCTGAACCTCATACTCCAACAACTACAGATACTAAACCTGGGATTCAAAACCTAGATCAAGAAATAGTTGTTCCCAGCACTCCTGGATCTCGAATTAATGTGTATCATCCCCTGGACAACATCATTGGGGATGTACTATCGGGAGTGCAGACACGAAATCAGCTATATTCAGCTGATTATGCCTCAGTCATGGAAAAATGCTATCTTCACGATGGTGCTTATCGATGTTTTGTGCCTCAATTTGAGCCAAAATATGTAAGTGAAGCCTTAACCGATAAGGCATGGGTTAGTGCAATGCAAGAAGAACTACTACAGTTAGTATGGACCCTAGTGGACAGACCAAAAGCTGCTAAGGTGATTGGAACTAAATGGGTTTTGAAGTGTAAGAAAGATGACCAAGGAGTCATAATTAGAAATAAGGATCGACTTGTGGTTCAAGGGTTTAGAAAAGTCAAAGGCATTGACTACAATGAAGGGTTTGCACCTATGGCTCGGATGGAAGCTATTCGTATCTTTCTAGCCTATGCATCCTACATGAAGATTAAAGTTTATCAACTAGATGTCAAAAGTGCATTCCTTCATGGTGAAGTCCGTGAGACAGTCTACGTCAGTCAACCTGAAGGGTTTGAGGATCCTTATCATTGGGATAGAGTTTACAAACTGGACAAGGCTCTCTACGGGCTCCATCAAGCCCCTAGAGCCTAGTATGAGAAACTCTCAACTCATCTAGTGAAACATGGTTTTCGTAGAGGGGTTATTGATTGTACGTTATTTATAAAAGAAAAAGATGGTGATCTACTGCTGGTACATATATATGTGGACGACATAATCTTCGGTTCCAAGAAAGATGAATATGTAAAGAATTTGAATCTGAAATGAAAACAGAGTTTGAGATGAGTGCCATGGGGGAGATGAAGTTCTTTCTTGGATTATAGGTAGATCATACACCCAAAGGAATCATCCTGCATCAGTCCAAATATGTTGTAGATATCCTCAGTTGGTTCGACATGGAGAATGCTTCAGCTGCTGGAACTTCACTTGCCACGAACCATGATGTGGCACCCGACGAAAATGGTGATCTGGTTTGATGCAACCATGTATAGAGGAATGATCGGATCCCTAATGTACCTCACAACATCTTGCTTTGATATTATGTATGCCACGTGTCTTTGTTCCAAATATTAGGCAAAACCAAAAGTAAATCATCTCATCGGAGTTAAATGGATTTTTCTCTATCTGAAGGGTACCCCAACACTCGGGTTGTGGTATCCTCATGATGATGACTTTGAGCTTACATTGTGTAGTGACTCGGACTATGGTGTTTGCAAGATGCATTACAAGTGCACATCTGCGGGATGTCAGTTCTTTGGTAGACGGTTAGTCACCTGGCAATGTAAGAAGCAGACATCAGTTGCTCTGTCAACAAGTGAAGATGAATATGTTGTTGCTGCAAGTTGTTGTACACAAATCATTTGGATTCAATAGCAAATACGCGACTACGGTTTGCAATTTTTTAACACCCCTATTTTTGTTGATAATTCTACTGCTATTGCTATCACCAAAAATCCGGTCCAACACCCTAAAACTAAACACATCAGTATTAAATATCACTTTATACGTGACTGTTTTGAAAAGAAATTAATCAATGTTGTTAAAATTAATACGGATTTTCAACACGCCGACCTCTATACAAAAGCATTTGATAAACCGAGGTTTTTATATCTTTAAGGGGTTAATGGCGTGAAAAAGAAAAGTGATATTATTCTAGAGGAAGAAAGTTCCAAGTCCGACGTGTTTCTTAGTTTCTTATTGATAGTAAAAATAGTATGCTACTGAGATAACATAAAAAAAGTAGACCTAGAGGTTGCTAGTTCATTATATGATGTGTTAGTAGATTCAATACAATAGATGAGTAGACCTCATTGGTGATTTAAATTCAAACTAAGTTTTTCAACTTGGTGTGGGTGGGAATCTTATCCCTGGTTAACACAATCAACGCATTTCGAATAAGGGGTGATGAGCAAAATAAACGCCACAAATGTGTGCGGATGACCATAAAAATGAGCAAAGCACATGAAAAAAAGAAATTTCTAAATGCAATCAAGCAAGCTAATGACTAATGTTGTTCGTGCATTATGTGCAAAAGAAAATTAAATGATCCAACAAAAAGATAGGTTGTGTGCCTCTCAGTTGTGCGGTGGCACTGACCTGAGGATAAGCATA
>BJCM01243177.1:0-32418 GCA_018326385.1 Flaveria bidentis | reverse complement strand
GGCAGCATGTTTTGAGGAGATCCGAGCCCAACGCGCTGCTCCTAAACCAAATGTCTACACCAAGCTCTACAAAGTGAAGAAACATCACAAGGTGTCAGGCAAGATTATCGCGTGGGCACATTTTGATGATCTGAATGTATATGCGGTGAAGAGAGAGAAAGGTATTGAGTACTTTAGATTCCCACATGATCTAAAGTCTCTACCTAGCTTTGAGCTCAACTAGCTGGCTAAACTGAAGCTATTATATGCTGACCCAAGAAAGATGTCAGGCTGGTTTGAGGCTGCTTTGAAGAAAGAGTACCACACCAGATGGGTCAACTTCAAACCTCAACAATCAACAAGGTATATCAGATGATCTGAAGTTGACGCCATAACTAGAAAGCCAAAGATAGTGCTGAAGTGGAGTCCACCACGCACAATGTCAAGAATCCCTCTCAGGGAAATGCCATAGGACTTCACTCCACACCTTAAGTGGTGGTACTATGATTGGAGGATTGGAGAGACAGTCATAGTCTTGAACAAAGAGGGAAAGATGGATACTATAAGAGTATACACATTATACAAGTGGCCACTATTCTATGACCCGATGTGGCTCACAAACTTGTCTACTGATGATGTATACACATTATACAAGTGGCCACTATTCTATGACTCTCCAGATATTGTACAAGCTCTACAGTTTCAAAATGTTATACGACGCTGCTTTGCATTTGAGATACATGCAGGAGTCACAAAAGAAGAGATGTACAAGAAGTATGAAGAGGTTATGAAGAAGGTAAGACATTAGATAGATCTAGGTCCAAGGGGGAGTTTGTTGGTACATATGTACCTAGATGCGGATCTTAATGTAATATTTCTTGAATGTCTTACACTTATGTAATGCTTGGGTATTTAATGAAATGAGATTGTTTGATTGTGATTTATACTGTTTAATATTTCATTAATGAGTTATGTAACGCATATTTACTTGATTATATAGGTTGTGGTTGTTTGAATTAATATACATAATGTTATAATAATGAATACATTCAAATTTGGTTAAGTGAAGTTCTCATGTGCCGACTGGACCATGCGCCCCAACAGCGGTGATGCGTCCGAATGGCCATGCGACTGAGTGTCCATGCGCCTAAATAGTTCATACGCTAGAACAACTTCATGCGACTGACTCAGTGGCACGCCTAAACACTCAGTCGTGCGAATAGATCAACCGTATGACTCGATCGCACGAATAAACCATGCTAATGCTTCAGTCGCCCGAATGAGCAACCCTAACCTATAAATACCACCTAATTCATGGAAAAACGTAAGCATTGAATACACTTCGACTCTAAACGTACCCTAGCCATCTAGAAGCTCTAAGTTCATACTCCAAGTTCATAGAACAATGTAGTTCGATTCCTAATCGATTCTTGACGTTAGATTCAATACATAATTGTTTCTACGTGTGTTCTCACTGATTGGATCGCCAATCAAATAGGATTCCACACTATTTGGTTTGGTATACACGTTAATCACTCAGTATTTCATACAAATACTTGATCCTAACATATTCAGATATCTTAAGGGCAAACCTACTCTTGGGTTATGGTACGAAAGGAAGGAGACTTCAATATCTATGCCTTCACTGACAATGATTATGGAGGATGCAACTTCAATAGGAAATCCACCTCTGGCGGTTGTCAATTTCTTAGTCCCAGACTGGTCTCCTAGCAATGCAAGAAGCAGACAAACGTATCTGTCTCAACAGTAGAATCTCAGTATATTGTTGCATCAGTTTGTTGCTCTCAAGTACTCTGGATTCAAAACCAGATGCTTGATTATGGTTTTAACATCTTGCACACACCAATTCACATGGACAACACAATAGCTGTTTTCATTACAAATAATCCAGTTCAACACTAAAAAACAAAACATATTGAAATTAGATATCACTTTTTTAGAGACTGTGTTGAAAAGGGGTTAATCAAACTGGTTGATTTATTCACTAAGGTATTTTAACCTAGTAGGTTTTTATTCCTAGTTCAATCAATTGGAATGATTAACCTTGATTAAAACCGATCAAAGCATCAAAAAAACTAGTCAAAAACATTAGAAAATCACAAAAAGAAGTCAATTTTGAAGAAGAAAAGAATACAATAGGAAATGATTTAATTAAAGTCGCTATATCATTCACTATGCTTAAGTTCAAAACCTGAAAGACTGTCATGACTTACTTGATATGTTGGTAGGCTCAACTTGGAAGAGAAGATACCTATAGTGATGAATTAAAATCTTATTCAATAGTGAAATAGTCATCTCAAAGTACAGGTATATATGGGCTTATGTGAGTGCATGTGTGTGTAGTAACCTAAACACACTAGGTATTGATACTTTATGAATCTCTTTCACCTACATCAAGTTTAATCTTGTTTTGCTAAGCAAAGACCTGATGAAAAAGCACGTAGTACAGATGTACTGATCCAAAAGATTCCCAATGATGAACCCATCCAAATTGGATGAATCTACAAAAGCAATACATTCCAAGTGAATGAACAAAAGAATCCAATAATGGATGAACTGCCAAAGTGAAGTGAAAAGAATCCCAATGTGGATCATCATGAAAAGGATCAAAGTAAAAGAATACCAATGAGGATAAGTTAAAATGAGGTCTTATAACTTAAGTAAACTTGTAAGGAAAGTTGTGAAAAAGTTCTACCATGCATTGTATAAGGATGGTTGATCATTCCATGCTTGTGTGTGTGAGGTACATATTGAATAATTAAATCAACCTAAAACATGATAAATATCACTTGCATCAAAATATCAACCGAGTATGATTTTAAGAGGACAAACATACCTTCAATCATCAAGTTCATAAACATGTCAATTTTATCATAAAGGATGCACATGTGTAATGTAAGATTGATATGATCCCAACAAAAGATATACTTCCCTTCATTATTAATAATCAAAATTATATTCAAATTTTTTTTAAATCTTTAAAGTTTCTATCCGGATATGGATATAAACTTTAGGGGAGAAAATACATACTTGATGCAGAAGTTATACCTTAGTATCTCAGCCTATGCAGATTCTTGGAAGGGTGAAAAGTCCAAGATCAGTCAAACAATGAGAAACTTGTATCACTTCTGACATACAAGTCAATCCAAGCAAGAATTGACAACCTCAACTGTCAACAACTTCATAAGAAAAATCAATCAATGACATCTCTTCATAACAAGAAAAACCAAAACAAAAACATTAACCTTTGATTAAGTTCAAAAGTTAATGCATGTATGTGCATTGGTTAATGCGGGTGAAGGTAACCCATGCATATAACCAATGCGGGTAACTGTTTATTTCTAAGTGTAACTAATGCGGACAAAGATTGTACTCTACTACATTGGTGTGTAACAAGTATACATGAAAATTTTGAAGTGTTAAAACCTATTCGAAACAAAAGTGTTCAACCACATTTGTTAATGTGGATGAGGTTTACACTTCCGCATTTGTTTACTCATCCACATCATTTATGGATGTGTGTCTTCAATTTTCAAGTACTTTGAAACAAACATAAACAAGAGCTTAATCTTTTCTATCACAATGAATGATAATCAAGTAAATATGGAAATTTTATTCTATCGTATTTGCAAATGCTGAAAAAGTTTGATCAACCGCATTTGCTATAATGAGCAAATGCTGAACAAGTTCGATCAGTCGCATTTGCTACAGTGAGCAAATGTTGAACAAGTTTAATCAATCACATTTGTCATGGTGCATAAATGCTGATGAACTTTGTTCTTCCGCATTTGCCACAATGCACAAATACGGATAGAAGAAAACTTATGTATTCAAACATCTGCATTTGCTACAGTGTGCAAATGCGGATGTCCGAACTCATAAGTTTTACTCTTTCGTATTTACAAAAGAAACAAATACGGATGTATAAAAACCATCTGCATTTGCTACAGTGTGAATTAAAACTCTAATGACATTTGTTCTGAGACTTGTAAAATTTTGTAAAACCCATTTTTTTGACTATTTAAAGCAAGTTCAAAAGGTCATTTAATACTTTTCTAATTTGAGAGACTCTACAGTGCGATGGGCAAAAATACTGTTTATCTTCATCAATTATCTTCTTCTTTAACAATAAAAGATATTTCACCCAATCTGTCCTCATATTAGATACTACCCAATAGTATTATCGAACAAAAGGTGAAACTTTTTACATTGTTTTAACCAAATGTGTCGGACTTTTGAACTGATAATGAACTTAGAACCCTAGGTTAACAATGATCACCCAAAATCAGATTTATTCCAAGAAAAGATGAACATTTTCGACTTCAATGAACATGCAAACTTAGTAGAATACGATTCAATCTGAAAATCTCAAAGTTATGTTCATCGCATGAACAGAGCATCATGAAACCGAAAATGTTGAAATCAAAACTTGAGATAAAATCCAATTAACAGTAAAAACATCAAAATTAGTTCTTCGAACATGAAAAATCAAATAAGAATGAGTATTCATGACAATATCTTAATTTGAAATAATTCCTATGGAACAGTACCCTCAAATGTTCATATTTGACCCTTAAAAGTCAAAATGATGAATACTGCTTAATGTAGTACATATATTATCATTAATCTAGCTCATATGCCTCTAATGCAGGGTAAATGGCTGATATCTCATGGAGTAAGCTCCACAATGTCAGTGGTATTCTAGACCGTGATGTACCCGAGGCTGAGGGGTTTAGAGACATGATTAGATTCATCTCCACAACAAGAGTGGCTTATGCTATCACTTTTAGACCTATCGTATATGAGAAATTCATATGGTCATTCTAGAACTCTACTGAACTAATAGAGGATGATGGTGTTAAGACTTTATCTAGGAGGATTAATGATGAGCGTACATTGTCCATCACTAAAGAAACTGTAAGACGGTGTCTGTAGTTTGGTGATGATGCAGATGCACCAATTGAGTTAGAAGATGATGATATTACTACTTTCTTTGTTGAGATTGGATATGAAGGGGGTTTTGAAGGAAAACAGATTGTGAAGGGTTTGGTAGACTTGTCTTTTAGGTTTCTTTTCCATATCTTTCAGCACTGCTTATCTAAAAGGAAAACAAGATGGAATGATATCATTATTATTACTTCATGAGCAATTTATGCTTTATGCACAAATAGGCTATTCAATATGTCAGCTTATGTCTTTAATGGCCTAGTATCCAACATACAAGAAGGAAGGAGGTACAAGTTCTTAATGTACCCAAGGTTCATCCAATGTCTCATAAATGAATCCTTTCCCAATCTAGTGGTTGATGGACCAGTTCTAGATATTTCTCACTATGATGCTAAGTCATATAACTACATTAAGAAGAGGGATCCTAGAAAGTTTTAAAGTGGAGCTCACATTCCTCTTCTACCTTGGATGATTCAACACATCAATTCTGATGAACAAGGTGAAGAACAACATGCTCCAACTGATGAGCAAATAAAAGAACAAGTTGCACCTCTACCAATTTCATCTCCATAAAGAACCCCATACAAACACCTTACACCTCACAAATTCCTTCTCCAAAAAGAACCCCAACACCTCACAGCTCATAAATACAATCTCCCTGAACACAACCTATTACTTCTCCACACTTATCTCATATTCACCATTCACCTATCCAATCAGCCCAACCATCTCCAATTTCTGTAGATGCTATTGAGCTTGGTGACTCTGTCAGCTCTTCAGAAAGATCCAAATCATCTTCTTATAAGGAGGATAACCCCAACCAAATGCCTGTCAAGAATGCTGTCTCTGAAGCTGCTTCTTCTGACAGATATGCTGAATCTGGCATCAACAAACAAGATGAGATGATCTCTGAAGTTCTACAGAAAGTAGCAAAGATGGAAAGACTGCTAAATAGGAGATCATGTATCATTCAAGATAGATTGTTAGAACTGGATGAGAAGGAGGCTGAGCTGAAATCATTGGAAGAATAATATGATTCAGAGAAGGAAGAAAAGGATAAAGAGATTGAGAAGTTAACAGCTGCTCTTAATCAATCAAGAGAAGAAATTAGTAGTCATGTTAAGACACTAGCTATTCAAACCACTACCATGGAAGAGCAAGAGGAAATAATTGAAGAACAAGCAGAGATTATCACTAATTTGCAAAATCAGATTGAAAGTAAAAAAAAAAGAGTTTCTGAGCTTGAGATACTAATTGAAATTAAGAGAAAGCCTAAGGCTGAAGCAAGTGAAAGGGATGAGGAAAGATTTATAGCTGATGAGATACAAACTTCTTCTGAAAGTGATGAAAAAGAAGAAGATACAAGTATTTCAAAGAACGAAGAGTCAAGCCTAGAGATGGTGGATTATTCTGAAAAATCAACTGCTACACACACTGAAGAGGCTGAATTTAATGACATGATCAATGCTCTAGACAGTTTCACATCAGAAGAGTTCATTATTGATGATGAGTTCTGGGATTTTTACCTGATCAAAGAACTTTCACTAAACCCATAGTGGTTATCCCACAATCTCTTGTCCCTCTGGAGACGGAGTTAAGCTTGCAAATAGTCCCTGCCATGTCACTATCTGATGAGCAAAAAGAGATGATCAAAAAGCTATGTGAAGAGCAAAGATAAAAAGAAGAAAAAGGTGTTGCTGCCCATGAACAAGTACAATCAGAGGCTGAAAAAGTGCCTCAAGGAGCTGAAATGCCTGAAACCTCTTCTTTCCTTCACTGCAGACACATACCAGGAAGAGGAAGTATTTATCTGTGAAGGCAAAGGGAAAAAGACCCATTATGGAAGAAGAGTCTGTGAAGAAAAGTAAAAAAGATGATCCAAGATGACTAGCATCCATAGCATAATTCTTAGAAGAACATGAGCAAGCAGAAGCTCAATTAAAGAAGCAAGTTGCTTTTGTTGATCTTGAAGAAGTTGAAATTGAAGAAGGCTATTGGATGATGAGCCAATAGCAGTTGATAGTCGTGTGAAAGAAGAAAGATCAGTAGAAGAAATGGTGAAAAAGGCTCATAATGATGATTTAATGGTAGAAGCTATGTTTCTAATTAATCATGGATATGATCCTAATGAAGTTTTTGGCATGACTTATGAGGGGATGAAGGCAGAAAAGGAAAGATTGAACAAACTGCTAAACCCTACTGTTGAAACTAACTATGAGAAGACCATTTCACCTAAAGCTAACAAGCCAAATGGTCACCTAAATCTGACAATCAAAACAATCTGCCATGAAGAAGCAAACATCAACTCCTCAACCTTTATATCCTGATCCATATAAAATGTTTGATAGGGAAATGAAGGTTTATTTATAAGTCAATGATTCACCAACAGGGAACTTGGTAACATGAAAACCAATTCCCTAAGGGTTGTTGTCCTTATGTTGATCACTGAGAAGAAGGAGAGACTTAAAACTCTGGATTGTGAAATTACTGGCAAAAAGCCAAGAACCAGAGTGTCTGCTCAAGACATTCAACTCACCCTTCGAGATCAAGTCTCTTTGGCACCCGTGCTTCATAGATATCCTGAGTGGTTTGCTGAGCCTTCTCAATTAAACTTCAAGACGGGCTAACCACTGCAGAGATAATTAAGGGTGTGTCTACTCCCAAGGGAAAAACAGATTAGAAAATCATTGCCTGGAAGTATGACAGTTATTGGAAAATGTTTTTGGTCAACCGGATCTTCGGGCTGGTCTAATTCTTTATAGAGTAATCTGCTCTAGTAAATGCCTTGAGATCCATGACTTAAAAGAACTAGCCCAATAAGAACTGATCAATCACTAAGCTATGTTCAGAGGCTATGATTTGAAGAAATACTTAGAATGTTCAAGAGAACCAACAACTTCAAGTCTCTGAAAGCCATATGCAAGAGAAAAGACAGATCATTCAAAAACCCTCTAGAGAAGAAACAGACAAAACCAGCAGAAGAAGTAGTGTTTCCAGAACTGAGAGTAAAGCCTACAAAGTCATTAAGAAGAAAAATGGTGTCTGGCACTCATTCCATAATACAAATCTCCAATGTTTACTATGATGAGAAGACTTATGAGTTCGTGATTGAGAAGAAGTGGGGAGGGAAAGAAGGTGCAAAAATCAGATTGTTTAGTGGTTATGAAGTGAGACTATTAGATCTATCTTACATACACTATATCTACACCAGGCACTTTAGAGAGATATTTAACAAACTTGGTGAAAAAGATATGCACTTCTTTCTAAAGTGAATCAAGATACTAAAGATGGCATATGACCAGATCATTGCCAAGAGGGAGAAAAGAAAGAAGAAAAGCACACCTCTACAGTTGGGCAACATTGTAAAAGTTGAGGTTGATGTAGATGGTGCTTTGTTGATTCATAGGGATGGGCTGTCTACGGTATCTATTTGGGAACCAGTTTCACTCAAGAAACTGCCATTAGAAGCAATCCATGCTATGAGTCAAATGAAGATACACGTGGTTAATAGGGAAAAGTTGGTTGATGCTAACGACTTTGTCAATATGATAAAGGCTATACTGGACCCATCACAAGTTGAACCTCTGGTGCCACAACAAGATCCAACAGAATCCTCACAACCTCAACCACCAGCAAAGCATTGAAAAACACAGGGTGTATAATTCTTAGGGGGAGTATTGTTGGACACTGAAAGGATCATACATGCCAATTAAATTGGTGAGTTGATGGTTGTTCTACTGGAATTCCCATAAGTCCAAGTGTCAATGCGGATGAAGACCCTGCAGTAGAAGAACAAATATTGGCTTATCGTATTTGTTAAAGCGGAAGGCAAAGAACAAAGGCTGACAAGTGTTTATTCTTCCAGATTAACAATTGTGGAAGTCCAGAAGAGATGCGGACAAGATTTTGTTCATACGCATTTGCCAGTGCGGATGACCGGACAAGAATGTGTAGAAGTATTTGTTCATCCGGATTACACAATGCGGATGACCAACATACAAATGCATAAGACCATGTGAAGAAATGCAGATCAAGTCCAACTCATCTGCATTTGCCAATGCGGATGAACATGAAGAAATGTTGATGAAGACTTAGACTAGTTCTGATGTATAGGTCTGGGATAGTTTAGTCATTTTGTAAAAAGGCAACTTGTCTACCTATTAATAGAATAGAAATCCTCTTACCTGATGTGACTACGAATAGACAATCAGAATATTTTGTATCACACATTCTCTAGGTGCATTATTATTGTTTTTACTATAACCTTAGCATTTATTGTAATCAATCACCTTTATCAATATATACAAAGAATTTATGAGTTTATTCTTGCATTGAATGTTAATTGATTGTTTGTTTCCGCCATTCAATCTCTGACTTGATCACTATATTCAATCCTAGTGAGAATCTTAATCTCACAACCCAGTCACACATGTTCTTCACAAAAATCCAGAGTGGTTTGCTAAGCCCTCTCAATTGAAGCTTCAAGAAGGCTCCCCACTGCTGAGATGATTAGAGGTGTGTCTACTCGAAAAGGCAAAAATGATCAGAAGATAATTGCTTGGAAGTATGATAGTGACTGGAACATGTTCATGATCAAAAGGATTTCAGGTTTAGTTCAATTCTTCATAGAGTACTCTGCTCTGGTGAACTCCCTGGAAATCCATGATTTGAAAGAACTAGCCAATTTAGAGTTAATAAATCACAAGGATATGTTCAGGGGTTATGAGTTTGAGATATTCTAAGGATGTTTAAAAGAACAAACAATTTCAAATCTCCTAAGGCTATCTACATGAGAAGAGATACATCCTTTGTCAACCCCTTGGAGAAGAAGAGAACAAAACCATCTGAAGAAATGGTGTTCCCTGAGCTTAAGGTGAAGCCTACTGAATCTTTGAATAGAAAGATGGTAGCTAGAACTCATTCCTCCAAACCAATCTCAAATGTTTATTATGATGAAATGACATATAAGTTGGTGATTGAAAGAAGATGGGGCGGAAAAGAAGGAGTTGAAATCAGATTTTTTTAGTGGATATGGGAGAAGAAGATATGGATTTCTTCCTAAAATGTATAAAGATTTTAAAAAGGCCATTTGATAGAAACAATGTCAAGAGGGGGCAGAAAAATGGTAGCTGGAACTCATTCCTCCAAACCAATCTCAAATGTCTATTATGATGAAAAGACATATGAGTTGGTGATTGAAAGAAGTTGGGGAGGAAAAGAAGGAGGTCAAATCATTATTTTAGTGGATATGGGAGAAGAAGATATGGATTCTTCATAAACTGTATAAAGATTTTAAAAATGGCATTTGATAGAATAAATGTCAAGAGGGGGCAGAGCAAGAAGAAGAAGACTCCTCTACAATTGGGGAATATTGTGAACTTAGAGGTGGATGTGGATGGAGCACTGTTAATTCATAGAGATGGGTTGTCCATAATCACAATATGGGAACCCATTTCTCTAAAGAAGCTGCCTTTAGAAGCCATCTACATAATAAGCCAGATGAAGATCCCCTTGATATAACTTGAGAGCCCTGTCACACCTACAACTGCTTCAGAAGTCCATTCCTTTGATGAGACACCTGCTGGTGAAGGTGTATCTCAACCTCTTTCTAGCCAGAGCATGGATGCTTCTTCAAGCGATGAAGGCCAAAGCTCTCTCCACCCTAAGTCACAAAGGTTTGTGAGTGACAACAGGAAAAGGAAAATGACTCCTAAGGAGATTAAGGAGGAAGAGAGAGAGAAAGAGAGATAGGAAAAGCAAGCAAAGGGGAGAAAGTTCCTCTGTTGGGTCTACTGACTTCATGGAAGCTGCAATCAGGGTTGCTCCCTAACCAAAAACTAAAAATTATGAGTTTAGGGTAGTCAGGATTGCCTACTTACAGACTAGGAACTATGATATTGATAATATCATCTATCTCCCCTTAAAGGAATTAAATGAAGTGGCTGACATGGAAATGTCAAGAAAATGGAAGGAGGTAGAGGATGCAAGTTTGCTTCTTCAGATTAATGAAGAACCAAACTGAAAAGGCTCTACAAACATGTTCCTACCCTCTTCCTAGTTCAAGAAAGCCATATACAAGAGTTTGTGGCTCCATAAGAACCTCAGGTAGACAAAGAAACTGATAGGATTAACATGATCAACTACCTGAGTGCCATAGATCTCTATCAGGTATATGCACTTCTTCCCTTGTCTTTTGAGTATATTGAGTTTGAGTATCTTAAGCAACTTGAACTTGAAGTACTTAAAGAAAGAAAGGCAACAATGAGGAAGATGAGGGAAGAGGCTGCAAAGTCAAGAGCTATCATCCAAAAGAGTATGAAGAAATCTGTTCTTAGGCAGAGGATGATGAGCTTCATGAAGCTATATGGATTCTTCGGTTGGAGACTTGGCCCTATCTCTCTATCCATTATGGATGAGCACATTAGTGTGATCAAACAAAGGATCAAAAGAGGAGAACTTGTTGACTTACACTCTCCACCAAATCAGGTCCCTCAAGACGTGGAGGTTAAGGTTAAACCGGTTATTTTTATAGTCATGAAAGAAAGAATAAAAGTGAAGGAAAAGAAATAAATGAAATTTAACCTTAGCCAAGTGGCTAAAAGTGTCAAAACGGCAAAACTTTGACAACGTTGGTGAATAAAGGCGATGGCCGCCCACTTCTTGCACATCACCTTTCTGCATTCAGATTCAAGAGAGAGAAACTGTAGAATTCAGGTTTTGAAGAACAAGAATAAAATACTGAATTCAAGTTAAGAATTCATGGTTTTGAGATGTTCTTAACTGGCCTTAGCCTCAGTTGTATGCCTATATGTGTTTGTGTGTTCGGTTGTGTGTTTGGTGGGTTTCTAGGGGGTAGAACTCAATTTTGCAAACTGGTTTTAAAGAAGTCATAACCAAGAGCTTCTAAGGTGAGTTCTAGAACATCCTTTTACTGATTTCACATGATTTTGGGGCTGGAAATATATGTGTGAACGCTTTTATAAAAAATGTGATTTTACCCGATTGTGTATGTGTATGTGTTTACGGGTGGGGTGTGATTTTGGGTATGTTTATGTTTATGATGTTGGTATGAATGTGATTCCAAGGCTTAGGATGTATGATTTAATCTTAGAATATGTTAGTTGATGATCGGGGATTGAATTATGTTGTTTAAGTGTGATATAGACTGCCCATGAGCATAAATAGTGGCACATCCACCCAACAGTTTAAACTGTCTAAGTATCCCCATGCGCCCAAAGCTCATGCGCCCAAATAGTAGCCATGCGCCTAGAAATAGGCTGAAATTGACTAAGTATCCATGCGCCCAGGATTATCATGCGCCTAGGCACTCATGCGCCGGCATAGTGCCCATGCGCCTAAAATGTGACCAGAAAGCCTAAGTGTTGCCCATGCACCCCAATAGTACCCATGCGTCCAGAAGTTCCCCATGCGCTAAGTGTTCCTCATGCGCCTGCATAGTGCCCATACGCCTGCATAGTGCCCATGCGCCTGCATAGTGCCCGTGCGCCTGCATAGTGCCCATGCGACTAAGACATGGAATATTCCCGGGGGTGAAGTAAGTTGACTTTTGATGATGTATGGGGTATGTTATGGCATGTATGATGGTTGTTATGTCATGTATGATAGTGCCTTGTATGGTGATGTTTTATATGGTTATGTTTATGTGCCTTGTTATGTATGATTTCATGACTTTATGTTGAATGTTGATTAATGAAATGAAAAGTATTATCTAATGTAAAGTGGAAGATAATGAAAAGAGGAACATAATTGAAAAATGCATGCTTTAATGAATGAATGAAAGTTATAAAGTCTTGCAAGCACTGAAGGGAGGTTCGCACCCAATGAATGTTGTTAGCTCAACGATATGCGGGTTAGCTACCTTGGAAAGATGCACACTAGGGTCTAATCTTTGTAATTTCCCATACGTATGGGATCCTTGCCGCTTGCCCTAGGTACTGGAGTCAGCTTCGTGCATAATGTTTGAGGTCTATGAAAGACCTCAAGCCCAGTAACCAGCTTCGTGCACAATGTTCGGGGTAATGTACATGTCATCAGAAGTAATGAACGTACGAAAGAAAAGTAAGGAAGTTTACGAATGAAAGTGAATGATAATGATGTACGATGAATGAACAAAAGTTAATGAACAAATGATGAAGATAATAATGATATTATCTATGTGTACGTATAATGCTTTATCGCGTAAGAATGTAAAGAATGGTTTTGAAAGAAAGTAAAGTATAATTTATTTCAAAACTAGAACTCACTCAACAATGCTAACTTTTATTTGTTTCCAGTTGGCAGGTGATTGTTGCTGAGGATGGCACGGGGCAGCTAATTTGCTCGTATTGGATGGCATTCTTTTGTATAATGTTTTTGCATTGTAATGTGAACAAATGATGTTTTGTAATTAATGTTGTATTATTTTGCAAATGCAATTATAATGAAATGTTTGGTTTAATGTTTTTTGCTACAATTTTTATTAAAGTTAATGTAAATATATGTTTTATGTGCGATGATTGACCAGCTGTAAGCATCCCAGGAACGGGGCCTTACAAGTTGGTATCAGAGCAAAGTTTAAGTGAAACGGGTAAATTTTAGAAAGAAACCAAAACTTAAACTGAAAATAGGACAGAAAGGGAAGGGATGCCAGTTCGAGTAGCTAAGTGCCATCAGATATTTTCTTTAATGTTAACTGACATTATGTGCGCATGTTATGTGATTTGATCTGTATGTTGTTAGTAGATTTAGATACTGATGTAGTCAGGATAGGAAATGCTTGGGGTATGAAGAGTAAAGTAAGTGGCTAATCACAACTGGCCACTATAATTCGGGACTTACTATACTTAACATAAACTGAGTTATTCCCTTGAATGATCGTGTTAGTGATTGAATCTTATAGTGTGTTAAAGGATGGCAGGTGGTAGATCATCGAAGGCTTCACGTGGTAGGGGTCATGGTGGACGTGGTACTGAACCATGAGTCATAAGAGGAAGGCCTAGAGCCAAAGAGGTGGTTCATGAAGAACCTGAGACCCCTTGTCCGGAAGCCGGGGACGAGAGTGCTAACTTAAGAGCCTCGGTGAAGGAGGTTGTTGTGGAGGAAGTGCATTAGGTCATGCAGATGATCTTACTGTCTATGGTGGCCAAAGTGATAAAGGTTGTGCAGGAAGGAGAAAGAAGGGAGAGGAACAGGTTCTCGGGAGGATGGGAGAGACTGGAGACTAAGACGGTGTTCTCCGAGGATGAGGAGGAGGAGAAGGAGCATGCGCCAGAGGCGGCCCAAGGCTGTAACTATGGGGCATTTCAAAGATACAAGCCCCTTACCTTTGATGGTAATGGCACTGGTGCTGCCGCTCACCGGTGGGTGAGAGAGATAGAGGTTCTACTGGATATCAGCGAGTGCCGAGAGGACCAGAAAGTGAAGTTGCCACCCACTCGTTTGTGGACATGGCAATGTGTTGGTGGGACAATATAGTCCAACCCAAGGTTAACAGGGCTATCGGGAGAATGATGTGGTTGGAGTTGAAGAAGATGGTGATTGAGGAATTTTGTTCTCACCGAGAGATGGATAAGGTGGAGAGGGAGTTCCTGTAGCTGGAGGCAGGAACAATAACACATCAGCAATACACCAGGAAGTTCAATGAGATGGCATGGTTGGTGTTGGATCAAGTGATGCTATTGTCAAGAAAGATCAAGAGATACATCCAAAGGCTGTCGGTGGATATCTGTAGGCACATGATTGATGCCCGGCCGAGCATGTTTAGGTTGGCGGTTGACTTGGCGGGGAGGTTGTTTGATGAACAGACGGTGGTGGTGGCTGAAGT
This sequence comes from Flaveria bidentis, assembly GCA_018326385.1. Taxonomy (NCBI): domain Eukaryota; kingdom Viridiplantae; phylum Streptophyta; class Magnoliopsida; order Asterales; family Asteraceae; genus Flaveria; species Flaveria bidentis. Next base: position 17,648 of record BJCM01243177.1, on the reverse strand, counting down.
CAACAAGAAGAGTAGTGGTGATCGGAATTGGAATGGGAAGCGGGTTGGACGTGGCGGGGCCACTTTAAGAAACAATGGTGAATGGGTGGATGACCGAGATCTGGTCACATCAAGTACGGGGATGAAGAGGTGTGGCAAGTGCGGAAAGGAGCACACCGGAGAGTGTAGATGGGTATTGAATGTGTGTTTCAAGTGTGGGAAGCCTAGCCATATGGTGAGAGAATGCCAGGCAAGGAGGTGTTTTTACTGTAGCGAGGAGGGCCACATGAGCAGGGATTGTAAAAAGCCAAGGGCTGAAAGTTCCGATGCAGGGAAGAAGACGACCAGGACTGAAGGGCAGAGGGCGAGCGCCAAATCTTTCACGATGACTCAGGAGGAGGCTAGGACGTACCCCGATGTTGTGTCAGGTATGTTTCTAGTTAACCAAACTCTAGCTTCTGCGTTATTCGATTCTGGTGCTAGTAAAAGTTTTATTTCTGCTACTTATGGTTCTAAGTTGCCTGTTTGTAGTAAGAATATAGATAAGCCCTTCGATGTAGAAACTACCATAGATAAGTCTACCAGGATTTCTGAGAGGATAGAAGATTGTGACATAGAATTAGAAGGTCACAAGTTTCTGGTTAGACCATTCGTGATGACCTTAGGCGGGTTAGATTTAGTCCTAGGAATGGATTGGTTAGCAGACAACGAGGCGAACATTGTGTGTTGCAAGAAGATGATTCAGTTCACAATGCTTGATGGGAGCACGGTGATGGTTTTTGGTGATCGAGTCACAATGATTCTGAAATGGATTTCGATGGCGGTGGTGAGAATTGGCATGAGGCGTGGATGTAGTGTCTACTTGGCCTACGTAAAGGACGTGGATGTGCTAACACCACAACTGTCCGATGTATCAGTTGTGTGTGACTTTCCAGACGTGTTTCTCGAATACTTACCAGTAGTGCCACCTGACCATGAGATCGAGTTTCAGATCGACTTGTTACCGGGTGCCCAACCTGTTGCTAAAGCGCCATATCGGTTGGCTCCGACCGACATGGAGGAACTGATGGAGGAACTGATGGAGGAACTAATGGAGCAACTACAGGAACTACTTGATAAGGGGTTCATTTGACTGAGTATCTCTCCTCGGGCTGAACAATTTGACAGTGAAGAATCGGTAACTCTTACCGCGAATTGATGATTTGTTTGATCAGCTCCAGGGTGCCAGTTGGTTTTCGAGGATATACCTTCGATCAGGTTATCATTAGATGAAGGTGAAGGAGCAGGATTTTCCTAAAACAGCTTTTCGGACACGTTATGGACACTACGAGTTTCTTATTATGTCTTTTGGTTTAACCAACGCACCAAATGCTTTTATGGACTTGATGAATCAAGTGTGTCGGTTGATGTTAGATAAATCGGTGATTGTGTTTATTGATAATATCCTGATTTATTCAAAGAGCGAGAAACAACATGTTGGTCACATTCGGGAGGTTTTGGAGACGTTGAGAATGAAGAAGTTGTATGCTAAATTCTCCAAGTGCGCGTTTTGGTTGCGCGAAGTTCAGTTCATTGGTCATGTAGAGAATCCCGAGGGGATTATGGTGGACCTAGCAAAGGTGGAGGCGGTGATGTAATGGAAGTCTCTGAAGACGCCATCCGAGATTCATAGCTTCTTGGGTTTGGCGGGCTATTATAGGATATTTATTCAAGACTTCTCTAAGATCGCTTCTCCACTAACCAAGCTGACCCAGAAAGATGTGAAGTTTGTATGGGGTCAAGATCAAGAGAAGGCATTTGAGGAGTTAAAGGCGAGGTTGACTCAAGCTCCTGTCTTGTCGTTATCCGATGGAAGCGAAGATTTGGTGGTTTATTATGATGCTTCCTACTCCGGTTGGGATGTGTGTTGATGCAAAGAGGAAAGGTTATAGCCTTTGCATCCTCATAGTTGAAAGTTTATGAAGTTAACTATCCTACTCATGACTTAGAGCTAGCAACCATCGTCTTTGCGTTAAAGATTTGGAGCCACTACCTATACGGGACGAAGTGCACCATATTCACAGACCACAAGAGCTTGAAGTACTTCTTTGAGCAAAAAGATTTGAACATGAGGCAGAGGAGATGGTTGAAGCTCATAAAGGATTATGATTGTGAGATCCTTTACCATCCGGGCAAAGCCAACGTGGTGGCAGATGCCCTTAGCCGAAAGGAGAGACCCGAGCCGATTCGGGTGAAGGCCTATCAGTTGATTATGACATCTGATGTGATGAAGCGAGTTAAAGAGTTTCAAGATGAGGAGTTAAAAGAAGATCATCTTAACCCTGAAAGAATGAGAGGTATGGTTGTGGAGTTGGGTGAAAACACGCTCGGTGTTAGAACCTGATTCGGACGAATGTAGATTCCTCGTTTTGGGGATCTACGTGTGAAGATTATGGATAAAGCTCATAAAACTCGATACTCTATTCATGCTGGTACTACGAAGATGTATCAGGACATGAAGAAAGATTATTGGTGGCCTGGTATGAAGCGCGATGTGGCAGAGTATGTGAGTAAGTGCCTTATTTGTTTACAAGTGAGGGCCGAGCACCAGAAGCCGTATGAAAAGAACCAACCTTTGGATATACCAGAGTGGAAGTGGGAGCATATCACCATGTACTTTATTACGAAGCTATCACGTACTGAGCGAGGGTATGATGCTATATGGGTGATAGTTGATCGTCTGACAAAGAGTGCTCACTTCCTACCGATTCGCGAGACATATTCATCCGAGAGGTTGACGGAACTGTTCATTAAAGAGATTGTAACTCTTCATGGTGTGCTGATGTCTATTGTCTCTGATCGTGACACCCAGTTTACATCTAAATTTTGGAAGAAATTCCATGATGCGTTGGGGACGAGGTTACATATTAGCACGGCTTATCATCCGCAGACGGATGGTCAATCAGAAAGGAAGATTCAGACGCTAGAGGATATGTTTCGGGCATGCGTCATTGACTTTGGAGGAAGTTGGGATGACCAGTTACTGTTAGTTGAGTTCTCATATAACAATAGTTATCATGCCACTATTGGTATGACCCCTTATGAGACACTATATGGTAGGAAATGCAGAACGCTCATGTGTTGGGGTAATATTGGTCAGAAAGAGTTGGGGAGTATTGAGGTGATTGAGGCCACAACCAAGAAGCACGAAAAGATAAGATAGCAATGATAGGAAAAACTCGTACACCGATAAACGATGTATACCGATTGAGTTCCAGGTGGGTGACAAAGTTATGTTGAAATACTCACCTTGGAAAGGTATCATTCGGTTTAGAAAGCCGGGCAAGTTGAGCCCAAGGTACATAGGGCCTTTCCAAATCATTGCTCGAGTAGGAGAGCCGGCATACAGATTGGAGCTACCCGATGAGTTAAGTGGAATTCACCCGACATTCCATGTATCTCATTTGAGGAAGTGTTTGGCTGACGAGGATATGGTTGTACCACTAGAGGATATCGAGGTAGATGCATGGCTTATATGTGTTTGTGTGTTCGGTTATGTGTGTTTGGTGGGTTTCTAGGCAGTAGAACTCAATTTGCAAACATATTTTTGAAGAAGTCATAACCAAGAGCTGTTAAGGTAAGTTCTAGAACCCCCTTTCTACTGATTTTACATGATTTTAGGGCTAGAAATGCATGTATGAACGTTTTTATAAAAAAATGGGTTTTTATCCGATTGTGTATGTCTGTGTTTACGGGTGGGGTGTGATTTTGGGTATGTTTATGTTTATGATGTTCTTATGAATGTGGTTCTAGGCCTAGGATGTAGGATTTAAGGTTAGAACATGTTAGTTGATGATTGGGGACTGAATTATATTGTTTAAGTGTGATATAGACTACCCATGCGCCTAAATAGTGGCTCATGCGCCCAACGGTATAAACTGTCTAAGTATCCCCATGCGCCCATAGCTCATGCGTCCAAATAGTAGCCATGCGCCTAGAAATAGGCCGAAATTGACTAAATGTCCATGCGCCCAGGATTCTCATGCGCAAGCATAGCGCCCATGCGCCTATAATATGACCAGAAAGCCTAAGTGTTGCCAATGCGCCCCAATAATGCCATGCGCCCATAAGTTCCCCATGCGCCTAAGTGTTCCCCATGCGCCTGAAAGGCCATGCGCCTGCATATTACCCATGCGCCTGCATAGTGCCCATGCGCCTAAGACTTGGATTATTTTTCTGAATTTTGGGAAAAAAAAAAGAGTAATGTAGGCTTTGACTTGGGATGTTCCCGGGGGTGAAGTAAGTTGAATTTTGATGATGTATGGGGCATGTTATGGCATGTATGATGATTGTTAATTCATGTATGATGGTGTCTTGTATGGTGGTGTTTTATATGGTTATGTTTATCTTCCCTGTCATGTATATTTATTTTTCATGACTTTACGTTGAATGTTGATGAATGAAATGAAAAGTACTATATAATGTAAAGTGGAAGATAATGAAAAGAGGAACGTAATAGAAGAAAGCATGCGTTAATGATTGAATGAAAGTAAGAAAGTCTTGCAAGCATTGAAAGGAGGTTCACACCCAATGAAGGGTGTTAGCTCAACGGTAAGTGGGTTAGCTACCTTGGATGGATGCACATTGGGGTCTAATATTTTTGATTGACCATAGGTATGGGATCCTAGCCGCTTGCCCTAGGTACTAGAGTCTGCTTCGTGCACAATATTCAGTGTCTATGAAATACCTCAGGCCGAGTAACCAGCTTTGTGCACAATGTTCGGGGTATAGCATATGGCATTGGTCCGGAATGAAAGAGAAAAGTTAATGATGAGTGTACTTGACCTAGGTACTGGAGTCAGCTTCGTGCACAATGTTCGAGGTCTATGAAAGACCTCAGGCCTAGTAACCAACTTCGTGCACAATTTTCGAGGTAATGTACATGTCATTAGAAGTAAGAACGTATGAAAGAAAAGTAAGGAAGTTTAGGAATGAAAGTGAATGATAATGAGGTACGATGAATAAACGAAAGTTAACGAACGAATGATGAATATAATAATGATATTTTATATGTGTATGTACGATTCTTGGTCACGTAAGAATGTAAAGAACGGTTTTGAAAGAAAGTAAATTATATTTTATTTGAAAACTAGAACTCAATCAGTAACGTTGACTTTTATGTGTTCCAGTTGGTAGGTGATTGTTGCTAAGGATGGCATGGGGTGGCTACTTGGCTCATTTTGGATGACATTCTTTTGTATAATGTTTTTGCATTGTAATGTGGACAAACAATGTTTTGTAATGAATGTTGTATTATTTTGCAAAAGCAATTGTTAGCCCATGTTACACACTTGAATCAAATAACATGAAGAATTATGAATCAAACAATGATAAACGTATTAACACCCTAAATTGATGAATATGATTGCATATGATTTGAATAATATGAAAACCCCAATCAAATGGTTATTTAACCATTCTTCAAACCTAATTAAATTTAACATATTTATAGTCTAGACTAATATTCACTAATTGCACTTAACCCCCTAAACTTAAGCTAATTGAATGAAAATTACATATAAATCATAAAAATGACTAAAACAAGATAAAATATATTTTGTTCACAGAAAATATATTTATTACAATAAAACTTCTAGTCATTTAAATCTTCAACATCTCGTCTCGGTTCCTCATCTCGAACGTGTCGGGTTTGATTTTGTTGACTTTGACCATGACGTTGACTTTTATTGACTTTCATTATGTTGATAATATAGACTATCTTTTACAGCTCCAACAACAATTATAATGAAATTTTTGTTTTAATGTTTCTGCTGCAAAGTTTTATTAAAGTCAGTATAAATATATGTTTATGTACGATGATGACCAGTTGTAAGCGTCTCGGGAACGGGGCCTTACAGCCTCCTGCTGAGTCTCAACAAGCTTTGTCTTCTGATTCATAGCAAGGTTCTATCCCCTTTCAGTTTTAACTTGTGAGAGAGGAAAACCCAACTGAGAAAGACAAAGATGATCAACAAGGTGTTGTAGGCTAGTCTTCTCAGTAAAAAGTTTCAAAGAGGAGAAAAAGGATGGCTTCTAAACCAAAGTCTAAGAAGTAGAAGAAAAAGGCATCTATCTCCAACCTTAGGATGAGTTAGAACTTTATGAGGATATGCAACAAGAGTTAGCTCTATCAACTCCAATCCAAGTAGCTTCTTTGGCATCTAGAAGACACATCTTATCTTGGACTTATAGTACTAATCCAGAGAGATGGCATGCTATAAGAGATCAAGGTGTTGAAGATGTCTACTCATGGTAGGACATGTTCAATCTACCTCGACATTATCACTTTGAGATAAGAAGACACTATGAGAGTCTAAGTGATCCTGACCATCTCATGAAGAAAGGCATAGACATTATCATTATAAGGAATGTCAATATCTGAAGTCTTCAAATATTTTGGTAGCATCAGCCTAGGGGGATTTTGTAAGTTTTCATATAAGGTTGATGCAACCCAAAACATCCAAACAGTCTGTCCTGCATGCATGCACTAAGTGCTGAAGTAGAATGCTTCGGAAGTTTCATATTCTGCCTTATAAAACATTCTAAGTATGAAATCTTCTGAAGCAAAGCGCAATATCTTCCAAAGCCAAACATGAAGTTTTCCAAAGCTTCATGACATAGTCTTCCGAAGCCAAATCTTGAAGACAGGTTACTTCCGAAGACTTTTGAGTACATGCTTTATAGATGTACGTTTACCATAAAGCTGGACCACCTTTCCACTGCAACTCTGTTTGACTCACCAACTTTCACAAGATGGTGAAAGGTCCATGCTTTTGGTAAACTATACATTGAGGTCTTGAGTCTGTTTCTTTCTACTTTATGTACTTCTATCCTTTTTGTAATACATTAGGATGTGAGTTATGGCATGTCATAGTCACTAGTCAAAATGCAATCTGCCTTTTGATTTTACATTGATTTCGTTGTCTAGATCATGTATCCAACTGGCCTTCAAAGCATGGTCGGCTGTAGGATGTAGTATAAAGTATCTTTGGTCCCTTGTATATTTCCTTATGCTTTGTAACACTTGTAAGGAACTAGAGAGCTATATATAACGTTCTTGAAAACCAAACACTTGTGTTATTACTCTTGTTCATGTTATGTCTCTTTATTACTTGTGTTTCTTAATATCAAAGTGGGACTTGTTTCTAGTTCCCCAGTTGATATGTTAAGTGTTCTAACCCTCTCTCCTAATTGTGTTTTTGTGTTTGTAAGTGACCGTCACTTAAACGGTCCTACAGCCTGGGGCATCCTTCAACTTCCATGAAGCCTGAAGACCCAATGGAACTTTTTCCCCTTAGCCTCCTCTTCCCCTCTCTCTCTCCTCATCCTCAATCACCTTAGGAGTCATTATCCTTTTCCCTTTGTCATCTACAGACCTTTGTGACTCAGGGTGGAGAAAGCTTTAGCCTTCATTGCTAGGAGTAGCATCTATGCTCTAGCTATAGAGAGGTTGTGATGCACCTTCACTTGTAGGTGTTTCACTAAGGGGATGGATTGTTGAAGTTGCTAATTCTGTGAAAATGCTTACAAGTTTTGTCACTTGGTCTTCGGTCAAGGTTTTCCCTTTGAAGCTAATCTTAGGGTCCACCACAACATCCAGTTGACCAATGACATTGCCTGCTTGCAATTGTCTTCTAGCTTTAAACACTTCAACAATCCAGCCTTGAATCCTTTGAGCCATTCTACTAGCTTCCCTAAATTGACTTGGGCTGGCAAGTGGCATGCTGAATAGATTATGACCTTCATAGTAGTTCAAAAGTTTGTAAACTGAAGACTTCTTATTGTCCTTAAACTCTTTAAAGTATAAGGGCTCTTCTATCAGCATCATACCTCCACCCAATTATGTTGTTAGAAGCTCCTTGGGGTGGAGATTACATTGCCCTTGGAATTTCCTCCTTAGAGAGACTCTAAATGAGTGAGTGCATATCACTGTGAATGTGAGAAGGTTGCAGAGTATGGATAACTACAAGTGAGAATGGTGGGTCCTCAATGCCCATACTCTGTGAAGAACTCCCAGGTTCTATGATTTCTATGACTTTCTCCCTATTTTTGGTAGTATCACCTACTTGCACAAGTGAGCTAGGAGTTAGGTCAATCACATCCATAGGTTCTTGTGTTCTTGAATTAGCTTCTCTTAAAGGTCTTTCAGCAAGTTTCTCCTTAAGATAAGATATCTCTAGTTGCTAATCATTGATACTGTTTTGTAAGGTAGTCACCTAAGATTCCAGGTGACTAACCTTTGACTAATAGGAGAATGTTTGTGACAATTTTGGCACCTTTAGTCTCATGCTCCTCTTATCTTCATTAGAAGAATCATTGGGTGATGAGAGAATTGGACCAAAGTCTTCTCTCTTACCACAAGCATATTGTTCTTGGTTGCTGGATTTCCCCAACTCACAGAGAACTTCAAATAAAGTGTCAATGGGTCTTTCAGCAAGTTTCTCCTTAAGATAAGATATCTCTAGTTGCTAATCATTGATACTGTTTTGTAAGGTAGTCAACTAAGATTCCAGGTGACTAACCTTTGACTAAATAGGAGAATGTTTGTGATAATTTTGGCACCTTTAGTCTCATGCTCCTCTTATCTTCATTAGAAGAATCATTGGGTGATGAGAGAATTGGACCAAAGTCTTCTCTCTTACCACAAGCATATTGTTCTTGGCTGCTGCATTTCCTCAACTCACACAAAACTTCAAATAAAGTGTCAATGGGCTAAGTTGCCTTGCTTGATGTCTTAAAGATGTAATCACTTACAGAAGTAAGAGCCTCACCCATATAGACTTCCTAAATAGTTTCAGGGAGATCCACCTCAATGGTAGGTGAATAATATGGGCTAGACATTGAGGAAGAAGCACTTATCATTATTTGAATAGGGGAAGAGTAGAGAGAGTCATGGTACTCACTGAATTCTATGTCTTCATCATCATAGAATTCAAGGTTGGGAATAGGTTGGTTTAGATCAAGAGGTTAGGGATGGTAACTTTCCCCTAAAGGTTGTTCACTAGAGTATTGAGACTCTGAGTGAAGGCTTAAGGTTGTTTGGGTAATAAACTCATCTTGCTGAGCATGAGGAACCTTAGCACTAATTATAGTTTAGATGGAAGTTTTTTGCTCCTCAAGAGAAGTGGGAGCTCTAGTGTCCACTTGTTTCTATATGGGTGATGATATGGGGGCCTGCACAAGCTCAATAGCATGAAAAAGGATTTGTTTGGATTTTATTTGGTAGGTAAGGTGGATTTGTGGCTTTTTAGGGGGTTGAGAAGTAGAAGGTGTGGGTTCAACACTAGCTTCTATTCCTAGGTTGTCACCTTGAGCAATAAGCTCTAACATTTTTGGAACAAGGGTTGTTTCTACCCTATAGAAGCCAACAGTTGTCTTCCTGATAGTCTTAAAGATATGTGGCTTCATCAGTCCTAATTTCTACTTGAGCCCAGTTCATATTTGAGAATATGTTGAACATATCTAAGGAACATATAATACTCTAGGGAGTCCAATTTTGCAATTAAATATGTATAAACAAATTGTGAGTACCTAAATCTGACCCTCTAGACCATTCCATGGAATATAAAGGAGAGATCTTTAGGAATCTGGTCCCATCCTCCATGCTTGTTGGATAAACTGTGGATGATCACATGAAGTAGATACTTCCACTAGGATTAGACCTTCCCTTTCCTTATGGTCTTTACAGAGAAATCCCTCGTATATCCTATCTCCTTAAAGGAATGATTTGCAGCTTCCTTTGAGAAAAACAACTTACCTTCTTCCTCATCCAACTGAAAATGGGTGTTGATGATGGCTAGAGTGATAAAGTTTTTCTACCCATGCATTGAGGCAAATAGTGCCTTCTACCCGTCCATAATGACCTCTTGCCAAGTCTTTCAGAATTCTAACAACCGATCCTCATAGAGATGAGGATCAATTGTAAAGGAGGTGAAGTAGTTGGAAAAAGAAAGGAAACAACAAACCTCTAAGAAACTTGGATCTTTCTCAAAGCCTAACATAACAACCTCATTGTGTTTCCTGTGGAGTTGCATGGAAAAATCTAAGCTATTTTTTTAGTTGAGTTTGGCCAGTTGAGTTTGTGGGTTAATTTAGGTTTTGGAATAGTTCGGATGAAGAGGAAAATGAAAGAGAGGGGAACCGATGGGTATATATATGAAATGGATCTAAGACAAAGTTAATGAAAGAGGATAAACTTTGAAATCTGAATATCAGTCCCAGCTCAGAAAGGTGCCCAAAAAGATAGTTTTCTTGGAATTCTAAAATCTTCTGAAGGTAATTTTACTTCAAAAGTTTTTTTTGATGAAAAGCTTCCAAAACCAAAATAACTTCGAAAGATATCCCAAAGAGTTTAGAAAATTTTGCTTCAGAAGAAATTTATACTCAGAAAATTTTATTCTAAAAAGAATAAAACTTCCGAAACCAATTTACTTTTAGAAGAAAATTTTGTTTTCAAAATCATACAAGTACTCAAGAGAAATTTAAGCTTTGGAAGATATCTCACAAATTTCTTCCAAAGGTAAATTTACTAAGGAAGTTATTTGTTTTTGAGGACATAATTTCTTCCGAAGGTTAAAACATATATTCCGAATAATAAATGATCAAAATTTTCAAAAAACTAAGGAATGTCTTCTTAAAAGATTTTTTCTTCTAGAGTAGACATAGGCTTATGAAGGTGATAAAATAGACAACTTAGGACACACAGGTTTTAGAAATAATATGATTTAGTTTTAAGAAAAGCTACTCAATGTTAATCATCCTTATAGCTGATACAAGATATTTGAATCTCTACTCATCAATGGCTTTGGTGAACAAATCAGCATATTATTCATTTGTGTTAACATTGACTAGTTTGATTAATCCTTTTTCAAAATTATCTCTAATGAAATGATACTTAATAGTGATGTGTTTTGTCTTTGAGTGCTACATAGGATTATCTGTAATAGAGATAGCACTATTGTTGTCTATGTGGATAGGAGTCTTCTTGAAGTTAAATCCATAGTCCAACATTTGATTTTGAATCCATAACACTTGAGCACAACAACTTGTAGCATTAATGTGTCCAGGTTCAGCAGTTGATGCTGACACAAAGGATTGTTTCTTTAATTGCTTGGAGACTATTCTTCCACCAAGGAGTTGACACCCCCTGATGTAGACTTTGCAGTTAGGTTGCAGCCACCATAGTCACTATTTGTATATACATACAGATTGAAGTAATAATTCTTTGGATACCAAAGGCCAAATGTTGGAGCAGCTTTGAAATATCTTAGAATCCTATTAACAGTAACTAGGTATGACATCTTGGGGTTAGCTTGATATCTTGCACAAATACATGTGGAAAACATGATATCAGGCCTTCTAGCAGTGAGGTACATAAGAGATCCAATCATATCCCTATAAAAATATTCATGTAACACCCGATTATTTATAAAAGACAAAGAAAGAAAAATAAATAAAGTGAAGAAAAAGAAAGAAAATATATTTTACCCAAGTTGAGGGGTAAAAAGTGTCCAAAAGAATAAAAAGTTTAAAAGTTGGTGATAAAGGTGGCATGGTCGCCCATGTTGTCTGCCTACACCTTTTCATTCGAGAATTTTGAGAGAGAAAGTGTAGAGCTCTCGGTTTGAAGAAGAACAATGGTAGAAGTTTGAATTCAAGGTAAGAATTTGTGTGTTTAAGGTGTTCTTAACTAGTTTTATCCTCGATTGTATGCTTATGTGTGTTTGTGTGTGTTCGGGTGTATGTTTTAGTAGGTTTCTAGGTGAGAACTTGTAGCAATCGGGCTTTAAAGGAAGACTTACTGGAAGAGGCTGCTAAGGTGAGTTCTAGAACCCCTCTTTTACATGTTTTTAACTGATTTTGTGACTGGAAATGCATGTATGAACGTTTTATAAAAGTTGGGTTTCATACCTGTATATGTGTATGTGTGTATGTTGCGGGTGGAGTTTGATTTTGGGCTATGTTTATATTTGGTGAAGTTATGGCTGTGTTTCTAAGGCTTAGAATGTATGATTTAAGCTTAGAACATCATAGATGGTGTTTGGGGACCGAATTATGTTGTTAAGTGTGCCATAGGCTACTCATGCGCCCAAACAGTAGCTCATACACCCAGCTATAAATAATTGTTTAAGTGTTCCTAATGCAGATGGGTAAGAGTCAATACGGATGAGTAAGAGGAATTGTTGACGAGTAAGAGTCAATGCGGATGAGTAAGAGGAAATGCGGATGAGTAAGAGTCAATGCAGATGAATAAAAGTCAATGCGAACGAGTAAGAGGAAATGCGTATGAGTAAGAGTCCATGCGAATGTGTAAAAGTCAATGCGGATGAGTAAGAGTCAATATGGATGAGTAAAAGTCAATGCAGATGAGTAAAAGTCAATGTGGTTGACTAAGAGAAAATGCGAATGAGTAAGAGTCAATGCGGATGAAGTAAAAGTCAATGCGGATGAGTAAGAGTCAGTGCGGATGAGTAAAAGTCAATGTGGATGAGTGAGAGTCAATGCAGATGAGTAAGAGGAAATGCGGATGAGTAAGAGTCAATGCGGATGAGTAAAAGTCAATGCAGATGAGCAAGAGACAATGCCGATGAGTAAAAGTCAATGAGGATGAGTAAGAGTCAATGCGGATGAGTATAAGAAAATGTGGGTGAACAATAAGAAATGCGGATGAACAAGAGGAAATGCGGATGAAGACTTAGAATATTTTCTGACTTTTTGGGGAAAAAGTGAAATATAGGCTTTGACTTGGGAGATTCCCAGGGGTTTATGTAAGCTGACCTTTGAGGTCATAGATGATGTGATGGGCATTGTATGATGATGTTGTATGATTGATGCTTATGCATGATGGTATGCATAATGTATGTTATGTATATATGATGCCCTGTATGGTGATGTTGTATGTTCATGTTGATATTCCTTACATTGTATGTTTATTTTCCTGTGGCTTTACGTTGAATGTTAATGAATGAAATGAAAGGTATTATGTAACGTAAAGTGGAAGACAAAGAAAAGAGGAACATAATGATAGAATGCATGCATTAATGAATAAAAGATGGTAAAGAAATTCTCGTAAGCACTATATAGAGAAACACACTCAATGAAGAGTGTCAGTTCAACGATGTGTGGGATAGCTACCCCAGAAGGATGCATACCGGGGTCCGTCTTTATGACCGACCAATTGTATAGAACCTTTGTTGCTTACCCTAGGTGTTGTGGTCAGGCTGTTGAGCACCATGACGGGGGGTCTATGATTGACCTCGGCCTAGTACCCGCTTTATGCATGGCGGTGGGTATAGCACATGACAATGGTACACCTGAATTTACCCTAGGTACTGTGGTCAGGTTGCTGAGCGCCATGACGGGGGGTCTATGATAGACCTCGGCCCAGTACCCGCTTTATGCATGACGGTGGGGTAAAGTTCATTGTTTTGGATGGAATGTAAAGAAGTAAAGATGAACGTATGAATGAAAGTAAGAAAGTATGAATGAATGGAAGTTAACCAATAAATGATGAAGATAATAATGATATTATCTATGTGTACGTATGATGTGTGACCACATACAAAAGTAAAGAACGGTTTTAATGAAAGTAAAGTATGTTTTACTTAAAACTAGAACTCGCTCAGCAATGCTGTCTTTTTATGCATTTTCCAGTTGCCAGGTGAGCATTGCTGAGGATGGCATGGGGTAGCTACTTGGCATTTTGGATGACATCCATTTGATAGAAATATGACATTTTGTGATGTAATGCAAATGATGATGTTTTGTAACCAGTCAACAATGTATTATTTTGCAAAAGTGATTATAATGAATTGGATGTTTAAATGTTTCCACTGCAATGATTTCTTTAAGTTAATAAAAATATATGTTTTATGTGCGATGATTGACCAGCTGTGAGGGTCCCAGGAACGGGGCCTTACAAGTTGGTATCAGTGCCAACGTTTAATTGAAACGGGTAAATTTTCAAAATAAACCTTAACTTAAGCTGAAAATGGGACGGAAGGGGAAGGGATGCCAGTCCGAGTAGCTACGTGCCATCATGTATTTTCTTATTCTTAACCAGTATTACGTGCGCATGTTATGTGGTTTATGTGCTGGTTGTAGATTTAGATACTGATTTAGTCAGGATAGGAAATGCTTGGGTATGAAGAGTAAAGTAAGTGGCTAATCACAACTGGCATCTGTAATTAGGGACTTACTATACTTGACATAAACTGAGTTGTTCCCTTGAATGACCATTTTAGTGTTTGAATCTTTCAGTGTGTGTTGAGGATGGCCGGTGGTAGATCTCCGAAGGTTTTGTCAGGTGAATGTTATGATGGACATGGTGCTGGACCACGTGTCACGAGAAGCATGGCTAGGGTACTGAAATGGCACTCGAAGAGCCCGAGATTCATCACCTGGAAGGCGGTGATGATAGTGCTAGTCTGAGGACCACACTGAAAAAGGCTGTTGTTCAGGGATTTCAACAGGTTATGCAGATGATTCTACCGTCTTTGGTGATTGAGGTAATTAGGGTGGTGAAGGAGACGACTGTGATTAAAGTGGACAAGAAGAGTTCTGACAACAAGAATTACAATGAAAAAAGGGTTGAACGTGGGGGTTACACTCCAAATAACAAGGTTTCCAGGATGGATGACCCGCATTTAGCTTCGTCCGGTGCGGAGACGAGGAAGTGTAGTAAGTGTGCTAAAGGGCATACTAGAGAGTGTAGGTGGGGATCAAACCTCTTCTTCAAATGTGGGAGACCCGGTCATCTGGCAAAGAATTGTGGGATGAAGAGGTGTTATAATTGTGGCGAAAAGGGTCATATAAGCAGAGACTGTAAGAAGCCGAGGGACGAGAGTTTTTGGGCAAAGAGGATGACTGGAACTGGAGGACGGGAGGCAAGCGCAGAGCCTTCATGATGACGCAGGAGGAGGCTAGGACGGACCCCGATGTCATGTCAGGTATGTATCTAGTAACCAAACTCTTGCTTTTGTGTTGTTTGATTCCGGTGCTGGTAGGAGTTTTATTTCTGCTACCTTTTGTGCTAAGTTTCCCATTAGGAGTAGAAGTATTGATGAGCCCTTCGATGTAGAAACTGCCATAGGTAAGGCTACTAGGATTTCTTAGTAGATAGAAGGTTGTGATATAGAATTAGAAGGTCATAAGTTTCCTGTTAGACCGTTCGTGATGACCTTAGGCGGGTTCGATGTAGTCCTAGGAATGGACTGGTTGGCGGACTACAAGGAGAACATGGTGTGTCACAAGAAGATGATTCGATTGACAGCGCCTGAGGGGAGTATGGTGACGGTTTATGGTGATCGAGTCACGAAGATTCTGAAGGTGATTTCGATGGCGGTGGCGGGAAAGTGCATGAGGCATGAATATAGTGCCTACTTGGCCTACGTAAAGGATGTGGATACGCCAACACCACACCTGACGGACGTACAAGTGGTGTGTGACTTTCTAGATGTGTTTCCCGAAGTCTTACCGGGAGTGCGACCTGACTGAGAGATCCAATTTCCATTTAACTTGATACTGGGTGCCCAAGCTGTTACTAAGGTACCGTATCGGTTGTCTTCGACCAAGATGAAGGCACTGATGGAGCAATTACAAGAGCTGCTTAACAAAAGGTTCATTATGTAATATCTCCCCATTTTGGAAAATAGAAACCCAAACCCAAATCCGTTTGGGTCAATTTTTGGAAAAATCAAATCTGTTAGTTAGAAATTTAATTTATTTTAATCCTTCAAAAACAATAATAATACTATTTATTCAACTTCCATTTATTAAATTAATGTTAGGATCATTTAGGTATGGAGTACTAACTGATTTACGTGTATACCAAACTAAATAGTGCGGAATTCTATTTGATTGGCGATCCAGTCAGTGAGAACGCAAGTATAATCAATCTAATAATGAATCAAAACGTTAAGAACAATTGCAAGATGATTAACTGCGATCTATGAACTTGGAACAAGTGCTCTTGAGTCTCTGGACGGCTAGGGTACGATTATGTGCGTAGGTATTCAAATTGTTACGTTTTTCCACGAATTAAGTGGTATTTATAGGTTTGGATTTTCCATTCTTACGACTGAACCATTAGCATGGTTTAGTCGTGCGACTGAAGGATGCGGTTGATCCATCCGCACGACTGAATGTTCAGTCGTGCGACTGAGTCAATCTCATGTCACAATCATGTGACTGATCTAGTCTCATGGTTCAGTCGTGCGACTGGTCCATTAGCATGAGTTATTCATGTGTATGGTCCATTAGCATGGTCTATTCGCATGAGAACTTCACACGATTAAGTTTAAACATATTTCTCAACCATTATTGACTAAGAACTATGTAAACAACCACAAACCTATATAGTTAGTTCAATACACAATAAACAATAAATATTAAACATTATAAGCATAAACCACACATTGTAGTTCATTCATACCCATTTATTACATATATGTAGGACATGAAAGAAATTTTACATTGAGCCCCTAAACTTGGTACATATGTATCAATAAACTCCCCCTTGGACCTAGTTTACATATATTGTCTAACATGCTTCATCAGCTCTTTAAATTTCTTGTACTTCTCCTCCCTTGTAACTCCTGCATGTATTTCAAATGCAAAGCAGAGTCTTATCATGTTTTGGAACTGGAGGGCTTGCACTATGTCTTGCGCGTCATAGAATAGTGGCCACTTGTATAAAGTGTAGACATCGTTAGAAGACAAGTTGGTTAGCCACAATAGATCAAATACCCTGATAGTTTCCATATTATCTTCTCCGTTTAGAACTATGACCGCCTCACCTGTTCTCCAATCTTAGTACCACCACTTGAGGTCTGGAGTGAAGTCCTATGGCATTTCCCTTAGAGGGAATCTTGACATCGTGCGCGGAGGACTCTACTTCAGCACTATCTTTGGCTTGCCAGTAATGGAATCAACTTTAGGCAGTCTGATATACCTTGTCGGTTGTTGTGATTTGAAGTTGACCCACCTGGTATGGTACTCTCTCTTCAAAGCAGCCTCAAACCAACCTGATATCTTTCTTGGATCAGCATATAACAGCTTCAGCTTGGCCAGCTGGTTGAGCTAAAAACCATGTAGAGTCTTTAGATAGTGTGGGAATCTAAAGTACTCTATACCCTTCTCTATCTTCACTGCATACACATTAAGATCCTCAAAATAGGCCCACGCGATGATCTTGCCTGACACCTTGTGTTGCTTCTTCACTTTGTAGAGCTTGGTGTAGAGACTTGGTTTTGGAGCAGTGCGTTGAGCTCAGATCTCTGCAAAACAGGCTGCCCATTCAGCCTTCTTGATGTCAACGTCAGCGTCTGTGGCTTGGGCTTGACCTTCTTTCTTTTCAGATTCGCTTTCAATCTGATCCAGTATATCAAAAGAATCACTGACGAGAGTATCTCCCAGATTGGGGACTACATTTCCCTCTTGTTGGGTTTGTTAGAACATAGTGACATTGTTTAACCATTTAAACTTTCTGAAAAACGCAGCGGAAAGAATGATTATATTAAAACTTATAATCTGAAATTTCAGGTTCTATTTTGTCATTAAAACATGTAAACAAACCCAAGAACATGAGGATCTTTTGTATGTGAATAAAAACTAGCTATGAGCACATAAAC
>BJCM01243176.1:0-11945 GCA_018326385.1 Flaveria bidentis | reverse complement strand
GAAAACCCCAAATTAACACACATTTCGGCCGCCCCCTTTTAGGGGGTTTGTGCCCTTTGTTTAAAAACACAACACACACACTTAAGAGTGAAAAACTTCAGCTCTTTCCTCTCTCTCTCACTCCTACATGCAAAGAACAAAAGTTTGAAGAAACAACCCTTTCTTTTGAAGAAATCTCGGCTGGAAGTTGTTCCAGCAGCTTGTTCTTTGCGTTTTGGTGTCAAATTCCTAGTAACAAGGTGTCTTGCTCTTTGCTTGTGGGTATGCTAGCTTGAGGATACCTTCTCTTGGTGTTTTGGCTGCTCAAGAACATCATCATCTTCATACAAATCTCGTTTTCAGCAGCTCCCTTTTGAAGGTAGTTCATAGTCGATTTTCAGAAGCTTTGAAGGGTAGTTTCATTGTTCTATTTTGGTTGTTATATCTTGTTGATAGCTTGTTCAAACACATATGAATGATCCTATGCTCTTGTGTTTGTTAAAACAAAGTAAAGAACCTTAAATTTTCAGATTATGAATCATAATGTTAGGGCTTTTATCCACTGCGTTTTTCATGTTTAAATGGTTAAACAACTTTGATTATGGTCCATCAAACCCATCAAAGTATGTATTTAACACACTTTGACTGACTTATGAAGATGCCATCTTCAACTTGCCTCACTTGAATTCCCAGAAAGAATTTTTTTCCCCCATGGGACTCATTTCAAATCTGTTCTTGATCAGCTTCACAAAGTCTTTGCAGAGCTTTGGATTAGTTGAACCAAAGATGATGTCATCTACATATACTTGAACTAGCATTAGGTCATTTCCCTGTCCTTTGATGAAGAGAGTTCCATCTATAGTACCCCTTCTGTATCCATGTTTTGTAGAGATATTGAGATAAAGTCTCATACCACTTCCTTGATGCCTGATGTAGCCCATAAAGAGCTTTGTCAAGCTTGTAGACATAATCAGGATGATCAAGGTCTACAAAACAACTGCTTGTTTGACATACACCTCTTCATCAATCACTCCATAAAGAAAATCACCCTTGACATCTAGTTGATACACCTTGAAGTTCTTGGATGCAGCAAATGCCACGAATATCCTAACAACTTCTAGTCTTGCTACAGGAGCAAAGACATCATTGTAGTCAATCCCTTCTTCTTTTGTGTATCCTTGAAAAACTAGTCTAGCTTTATTTTTGATGACAATGCCTCTATCATCCTTCTTGTTACTAAACACCCATTTGGTTCCAATAGTAGTATTCCCATGAAGAAGAGGACAAAGGTTCCAAACTTTTTGTCTTTTAAATTGAGGCAACTCCTGTTGCAGAGCTTCAACTTAACTTCGATCCTTCAGAGCCTTATCAATTTTCTTTGGCTCTATCTGGGATAAGAAACAAGAGTGAAGACAAACATTTGCTTCATGGGTTTGTCTTCTTGTTCATACCCCTATGGCAACATCTCCAATTATGTTTGTGGTGAGGTGAGACTTGTGGATCCTTAGCTGAGGAATCTCAACAAGTGTCTGAGTGAGATCTAAATTAGAGAATTTTGGATCTGGCATGGATGTTTGTCCCACCACATCAGCACAAATATTAAAAGAGACTTGATCCAATGAGTGTGTGACATCATTAATGTTGTCATCTATGGAGTGGTTGTCAGCATCATGAAATTCCTGATCACTATCACCACCTACATCATTTTCTTCTACATTTGAAGTGTCTTTATCTGGTTGTAAAGCCTCTGAGGTAGAATTTGAAGGCATCCCAAATGTATCAGCTGAATTTGTCATTTTGATGTTGATAAACACTTCATTTGCAGAAGTAGTTACAACTGGAGTTGAAGATGTGTTACTTGAATGTCTTCTTAGATCAAATCTTGGGTCAGGATCACCTGTAGGTAAGATTTCTGCAGATCCTGAAACAGTCTCACAAGATTTGTTAAAACAGTTGGTAACTAAATCAAGATCAAATAGCCAATCAGGACTAGAACAATCCACACAAGGAGTTTGTTCATTGAAATTCATATTGGCTGACTCTTCAACAATTCTAGTTCTGAGATTGTATAAAATCTATAAGCCTTAGCTTGGGAGAGTATCCAATAAAGTGTCTATCATTTGATTTCTCAGCAAACTTGGCTATTTGATCTTTGGTCTACAAGATAATGCAAGGACATCCAAATGACCTGAGAAAACCAATAAAAGGCTTCCTCTTATGCCAAAGTTCATAAGGAGTCTTGCCATGAGTCTTAACCACTAAAACTCTGTTCTGCACGTAGCAGGCAGTGTTGATTGCCTCTACCCATAAGTTGATAGATTACTTAGAGTCAGACAACATGGTTCTTGCAGCTTCAATAAGTGTCATGTTTCTCCTCTCAGCAACACCATTTTTCTGAGTAGTCCTGGGAGCACTATATTGTCTTGTAATACCCTTTTCATCACAAAATGTATCAAGGATTTGGTTTTTGAATTTAGCTCCCTAATCACATCTTATGATTTGACCTTATGGTTAGATTGATTCTTAACCTTTAGGATGAAATTCTTCAGAATCTCAGGAGTCTCATCCTTAGTTCTAAGGAAGAAGACCCAAGTGAATCTTGTAATGTCATCTGTGATCACCAAACAATAAGAGGTCCTTCCAAAACTCATTACACTGGTGGGGCCAAAGAGATCTATATGTAAAAAGTGTAGGAGTTTAGTGATGGAGTTTCTTTCGTTAGGCTTATGAGATACCTTACGTTGCTTCCCTTTCAGGCATGCAATATAATGATCATCACTTGTAAACTCTTTCTTTGGCATTCTAGTTACCAAATCATTCTTAATCAGTTTATTCATGTTCTTAAATTTTACATGGCTCATTCTTTTGTGTCATAGGAAAGACTCATCATTATTGGCTTTAGATAGAAAGCATGAAACTTGTTGAGAGGGAGATGTTTCTTTCAAGTCTGTCTTGTACATGTTCCCTTTCCTGAGGGCTCTAAGCAGAATATACTCATGAGGAATGACCACCCCGGGTTTGAGAACAATGCATTCATGTTCAGTAAAGAGCATGTTATTACTCTGATCAGAAAATTGGGATACACTCAGAAGATTGTACCCAAGCTCCTTGACAAATTTTACCTTTTCAATATTGAGCTTACCATTTATGACCTTGTCGCTTCAAGAAATGTAACCACCTTCATCTCCTCCAAAAGCAATTAGCCCTCCATCAATCCTTTCAAAGTTCTGGAGTAGTTACCCATTGTCTGTCATGTGCCTGGAACACCCATTATCAATGATCCAGACATTCTTGTTTGTCTCCTGCTGTCCTTGCATAAAGGAAATAATTAGTTACATTTGAAAACCCAAGCCTTACTTGTCTTGGGCTCATAAGAAGAAGTAGAAGGTAATGCAACAGTAATAGATCCAAATCTTGAGTTGTTGTTGATGTAGAACATCTAGTCACTTGGTCTTTCTTTAACTTCCACACCACTTTGGAAGTTTGGACTTGACCTTCAACACTTCGAAAGCTTTTGAGACTTTTGAAGTTTTGATGACCGGACCTTCGAAAGATTCTGCAATCACTGCAACATACTTCTGTACTTCAGAAGCATTCCTTTCTTCCGAGACCAATTTTTCTTCCGAATGCAATTTTCCACTTGCCTTCTTCTTCATTTTGGATCTTCCAAAGGAACCAGATTTTCCTTTCGAAGCTGGAATCTTCTTGGAACTCTTAGAAGTCCTTTTCTTGATACCTCTTGGATTTTATAGACAATCCTTAGTAAGATGACAAGTACTTTCACACATGACACATTCCATTTTCTTCTTCCCAAGAGCCTTCTGTTGAGAACAAGATTGATTTTGATCACATCCCTTCTCCACCTTCATCTTTGCAGTTGTTTAGACAGTCCGTTTGGGCTGAGAACTGTTCTTGGAGTTGGCTGGTCCAGGCTGTGTAGCAGTGGTACACAACAGATCAGCCTTCTTCTTGGTGCTAAGATGATTTGAACATGAACCAAAACTCTTGGTAGTATAGTTTAGGTTGATGTCCTTAGTCTTCATTACTTCAAACCCTACAGAGATAAAAACTTGTTTCTGCTTATAGTCAAAAGTAGCCTTGATCTCTTGAGCCTTTCTAGCTACTCTTTTGCTTTTTCTGATCAAGTTCTTTCATATTGACTTGGTCATCACAGTCTTCTTCTTCTCCTCAGAAGGATATTGTCCTTCTTTGAATCCTCCTCTTCACTCTTCTAAGAGGAATTCTTCATTATCACTTCTTCATCCTCTTCACTCAAGGGGTCTATGAGAGGAAGCTCATCTTCACAAGTTCCACACCTGGGTGATATTACAGACAAGATTGTGTATGGAGAAGCTATCTCATTAGATCCATTCCATGCTTGGTTTGATAGCACACTTTGTTGTATAGGGATGAGGATATCATGTTCTTGAAGGTCTCTTCTTTAAGAACACACTTTTCTATCCTGGCTTTGCTGATCACAAGCTCAGCCTGGCACTCAGTTAGCTTAGTTAAGTGATCCTTCATCTTAGTACAATAATTTGTATGCTCATGTTTTAGAACAGAAATGGTTTTCTCTAAGTCCTCTATCTTTAGTTTATAATCACGTTCAGTCTTTCTAAATTCAGCTTTTAGGATGTTTAAGGACTCAAAATCATATCTCATTTCTAAGTTGTAGGACCTGTATATGTTAACTTTAGCAATGCATTTAGGGGGTACAGAGATGTTCCAATACCTTTGATTCATCATGATCTGCCATTTGTGCTTGGTTTGGAGAAGCATCATCCACCTGAGAGCTCCAGTCAAAGCCTCCTTCTTCAACAGCAACTACAGCTTGTTGCTTTGCCTTCTCATTCTGGATAGCCTTGTTAGTGTAGCTTGGTCTGGATTGTGCTTGGCCACCATATCTTCTTGGTGCCTTAAACTCCCTAGCAAAGTGACCCATCAAGTTACAGTTGTAACACTTGACTTTGCTTTTATCCAGCCCAAACTTTCCACTGGTTGCATTGCTGGGAAACTTCCTTCCAGTCCGCTTGTAGAACTACTTGGCCCTGTGAGTGAGAAGAGCCATCTATTGGACTATTTCCATGTACTCCAAATCATCTGGATGGATACAGTCCAGTTCTTCAAGGGTGAAAAGAAAGCTGCCACAACTTTCATTAGAAGACACAAAGGCTTGAGCAGAACTTGTCTCTTGGAATGGGTTTCCTTGAGTGTAGTTCTCCCTTGGTGTCTCAGGGAAGGTGATGAAAGGACTCTTTTGTGAGTGTTCAGGGTAGCATAAGAGATGATGTTGGGGTTCTATGCTATCCGTTTCAACCACATGTAGTGCTGAACCCATTTGATTGTTAGAGTTTACAGATGAACCTTGCATGTTCTCTTGATAACCACACAGTAGTGTGTCCATTGCCTAGGAAGTGAGGACATGAACTTCCTTACAATGTCTCTATTTTCAAGAGCAACACCTCCATCCACTAGGGTATCCATAATCTCAACATACATGAATTATTTTTGAAACATGGTCTCACCTGCTTTAAAGTTGAAATTTTCAAAATGCTGCTTCGGGAGATCCTTCTTGTTCTCCTTCGCCTCAGTGGAACCCTCATACATCAGTTTCAATGCATCCCACATCTGCTTAGCTGTTTAGCATTTCATGAAACTTCTGTACATAGAGTTTGGAAGAGCAGTCTGAAGGGCTGTCATGGCCTTCTCATCAAACTCTACTATCTTTCTATCTTCATCTGAGTAGTCAGCCATAGTTTAGGGATCATACCACCACCAGTAGCAGAGGGGGTGCTTGGTATGTAAGATCCAATTTCAACAGGCTCCCACATTCTTAAATCTAGAGTCATGATGAAACCTTCCATTCTTTGGCACCGGGTGTCAAAGTCATCAAGAGTGATTAGTGGGGATTTGTTTATGGTTCCAGTTTCCATATCAGATTTGGAAATGGCTGCCATTTGATAAGTTAAGTATTTTGTGTGTGTGAGGGATCTTAAGATGATGAAATCTTATATGAAGAGCCTGGAATGATCTGATAACAAATGCAGGACCGGTGAAGGGTATACACTTACAACGCAAAACACAATGAGGAGAGTTACTTTACTAATCAAAAAGTGAGAATGGATTAAACCACTTGTAATGATACTAAGAACACAAGTAAATATGAGACATAACAAGATAACAAAATACATAAGGAGATGGTTTTCTAGATTGCAGTATATTGCCTTCTCAAATTTTATTACAAATGTTAAAAAGCATATTCTGAAAGTTACAAGTACTTGAGATACATATACTATATCCTACAGCCGGTCATAATTTGAAGGCCAGTTGGATACAATTAACTAGACACAAACAAAATCAATTGTAGAGTCAAAAGGTAGATTTCCTTTAGACTATTGACTATGAATTGCCATAGCTCACATCCTAATATATTACAAAAAGGATAAAGTACATGAAGTAGAAAGTTACAGACTCAAGACCTCAATGTATAGTTACTAAAAGCATGGACCTTTTCACCAACTTATGAAAGTTGGTGACTTTATAGAGTTGCAGTGGAAAGAGGGTCCAACTTTATGTAAAGTACATCAAATAAAGCATGTATACTAAAAGTCTTCGGAAGAAATATATCTTCAAGTGTTGGCTTCGGAAGAATTTTTCTCTGATGCTTCGGAAGACTTCATCTTTGGCTTCTGAAGATATTGGTCTTGGCTTCAGAAGATTTCACACTTTAGAATATTTCTGTTGCTTATTTAAAACTTCCGAAGCATTCTTCTTCAATGCACTTGTGCATGCATGCTGGAGACTTTGAGTGTTTGAGTTGCATCAGCCTTAACTTATAATCCTTACAAAAACCTCGTATGTGAGGTGACTATTGAAAGAAATTATAGGCAATCAAAACATTTTGTTTAGTCTTATGTTCTCAAGGTGTATTGTTACTATTTAATGTTCAAACCCTAGAATTCATTGTAACCGATCACTTTCATTAATACAAAGAGCATTTATGAGTTTTTCTTGCATTCAATGTTCCTTGATTGTTTGATTCCGCCATACAATCATTGACTCAATCATCATATTTGGTCCTTGTGAGAATATCAATCTCACAACCAGTCAGTTGGTATCAGAGCTTTGGCTCTCGGTTCTTTTTCAGAATAGCCTAGATCTGAACAAAACTCAATTGATCTAGTGATTGAGTTAGTAATAGAGTGTTCAACTACCTCTACTTAGTAAACTTCTAAAAGCTATTCAACAGTCACTTTTCATCTTTACACATCTTTAAGAACAAACTCGTGAACAGAAACTTATAAACATCTGCAGATCTGGTTACACTTAAACGTGTTAGAACTATTCGGACTAGTTGTATTTAACAATCAATCTAATCATTATTCAAACAAGTTAGAAAACTAACTAAAATGGATTCACATAATTTTTTCAGAACTTGGTCATACTCCAAAACCTCCCATGCTTAAACACAAATCTGAGTTTAAGCAATAGAAAATCAAATTCATGAAGTATATTACAGGTGTAGATCTGGACTACTGGATTTCAATATGTAAAGGACCTCATATTCTTGTGACTCTTTTTGCTGATCAGGCTGCATTGTACAAAACATCAAGAATACCCATTAACGATCTTACTCTTGATGATAATGACTACAAGAAGACAAAGGTTGATTTAAAAGCTTTCTATGTACTCACTCAAGAACTAAAAATTGATGTGCTGAAAAAAAACTTGAAAGTATGGAACTGCTAAAGCTGTATGGGATGCATTGATGATAATATGTGAAGGAAGCAGTGAAGTAGCTAAAATTAACAAGGATAAGCTTGTTAATTAATATGAAACCTTTCAACACTCCAAGGGAAAGTCCATCTCTAAATAGCTTCATAGATTTGTGCAACTGGTGAATAATTTAGAGATCATGGGAGTAACATATAAACTTAAAGAACTAAACAATAAGAATCTTCACAGCCTTCCAGAAAGTTGGAAACAAAATATTACAATGCTAAAAAACACTCTTGATCTAGAGAGTACCACCTTAGAAATCATGATTGCCAAAATAGAATCTATTGAACTTGATGAAAGGAGTAGGAATCTTGGTGGTGCTTGAGTTATTGAAGCTTACAAATTTCCATCACACACTCACTCTTTGGAAAATGCATTCATCACTAAGGATGATGATTTTCTCTCTTCAAGAGATCATGTGAAGACAACTGGTTTCATTACTGCTCCATCAATAAACAAGCCATCAATATCGTCTCAACCAACTGGATTTACTACCACTCCCTCAACTACTCATGAATACCCAAGATCAGAAGAGCAAAAGGCAACTTATAATGCCTTTTTTGCTAGCTTTGAAGCTTACCTGGAAGGAAGACTCACTTCTGCTCATTTGATCCAAAAAGACTTTGAAGAAATGGATCCAGATGATGTGGAAGAAATGGATCTATAGTGGCGAATGGCTATGATTGCAATGAGATCAAAGAAGTTATTCAGAAAAGGGAAAACACTTAATCTAAATGAAAACACCAAACTTGGATATGACAAATCCACAGTAAAGTGTTTCAACTGTGGCGTGACTAGTCACTTCTCTAGAGAGTGCAATGCTCCTAGAAGAAACAACAACACCTTCCAAAGAAACTCTCAGGGTCAATCATCTTAAGAACCAAGCACATGCTTCCACTCCAACAATCAACAATAGTAATATCATCATTAACAACATCAACAACCTTATCAGAATCAGCCACAACTGACTAATCAAGCTCATGGAAGTAGTTAGTCATCTTCTAATGCTCTTGTTATCAGACAAGATGGAGTATGATATTGGAGTCTGTATGCAGAGGAAGTGAAGCCTCAATTTCAGAATCATGCACTCATGGCTCACAACATTAATGGTCCATCTCCTATGCCATCTATGGTAAAATCCAACCTTTGTAGTGATAAATGCATTACTGAACTGCAAGGTTATCGAGAGCACAATCATAAACTGGCTAATAAAATAAAAGAAGAAAAGGTCAAGTCAGAGATGCTTAAGAGAGAAATTAAAGGCTTTGAAATCAAAATTAAATCTCTCATCTCTTGTAACACCCTGTTATTGTAAAAACAAGGAAAGAAAGAATAAAGTAAAGTAAAAAGAAGGAAAAGAAATAAAACCCAAGTTTAGGGGTAAAAAGTGTCCAAAAGGACAAAATGTTTGAAAAGTTGGTAATAAAGGTGGCATGGTCGCCCATCACCCTTTCTAAACACAAAATTCTCGAATTTTAGAGAGAGAGTAGCAGGAAGCAGAGAACTCTCAGTTTTGAAGAGAAACAAGAAGAAAAGTGTGAATTCATGGTAAGAATTCATGTTTTTATGGTGTTCTTAACCGGTTATGTCCTCAGGTTTATGCTTACGTGTGTTTGTATGCGTTCGGGTATGTTTTTAGTGGGTTTCTAGGTGATTGAATTCAATTTGCAAACGAGTTTGGAAGAAGCCATAGCTGGAAAGGTGAGTTCTAGAACCCCTATTTTACATGTTTTATTTTGGGACTAGAAATGCATAAATGTATGTTTTCATTAAACTGGGTCTCGTGTTTGATTGTGTGTATGTTGATGTCATGATGTGATGTGTGACTATGTTCATGCTTGATGATGTATGATGGTTTTTCTATGGCTTGGAAGGTAAGAACTAAGGTTTGAACATGTTAGTTAGTGATTGGGAATGGAAATCTGATGTTTAGGGCTCTTACGTTTAAGATCAGAATTTGCCTAAGTATGCAGAAGCAAATGCGGATGAGTAATGGGAAGAAATGTGGATGAACAATTAATGCAGATGAGTGTTAACCGCTAAGTAAGTCAATGCGGATGAGCATTGACTAAGCATGGAAATGCGGATGAAAGTCAATGCGGATGAGCATTGACTAGGTATGTCAAATGCGGATGAAAGTCAATGCATATGAGCATTGACTAATATATGAAATGTGGATGGAAATGTGGATGAGCAAGTCTAAGTATGGGAAATGCGGATGACAAATGTAGATGAACTATAGCAAATGCGGATGAACTATAGCTAATGCGGATGAACTATAGCTAATGCGGATGAATAAAAAGGCAAATGCGGATGAATACTTAGAATGTTTTCTGACTTTCTTGGGAAAAAGATGAAATGTAGGCCTTGACTTGGGAGGTTCCCGGGGCTGTGTAAGTTGACTTTTGAGGTCAAAGATGATGTGATGGGCATGATGTATGATGAATGTATGACTATGCATGATATGTGTTATGTTTGTACGATGCCGTGTATGATGATGTTGACAATTATGTTGATGTTCCTTATTATTATGTATGATTATTTTCCCTTGGCTTTATGTTGAATGTTTATGAATGAAATGAAAGTATTATGTAACGTAAAGTGGAAGATAATGAAAATAGGAACGAAATGAAGAATGCATGCATTAATGAATGAACGAATGTAAGAAAGACTTGCAAGCAAATGTATGGAGGTTCACACTCAATGTGGAGTGTTAGCTCAATCGTGTGCGGGTTAGCTACCCCATGAGGATGCACACTAGGGCTTAATCCGTGTGATTAAGAAAATGTATGGAGGTTCACACCCAAGGAGGGGTTGTCAGCTCAACTGTGTGCGAGTTATATAGCCCATGAGGATACACACAGGGGTTCAGTCTTTGTAATTGACCAGACATATGGCGTCCTTGTCACTTAACCCTAGATGAATTGCTTGGTGCTCTAAAAGGGGGTTAAGAACATGACAGGACCTAGATTAAAACGAGAAGATAATAAAAGCATGAAACAGACGATGATGAAGATAATAAATATTATCTATGTGTACGTACGATGTGTGATCACATTTTTAAACCTGTTATGTTTTGAAGGAAAGTAAAGAACGGTTTTGAACGAAAGATAAAGTATGTTTTACTTTAAAACTAGAACTCCCTCAGCAACACTGACTTTTTATTCATTTTCCAGTTGGTTGGTGGGCATTGCTGAAGATGGCGCGGACTTGGCATTTGGATGGCATTCTTTTGTTAATGTTTTTGCATTGTAATATGAACAAATGAAATTGTGTAATGAATGTTTTATTATTTTTCAAAAGCACTTATAATGAAAAAGTTATTTTAATGTTCCGTTGCGTTGTTTTATGAAAGTTAAATGTAAATATATGTTTTATGTGCGATGATTGTCTAGCTGTGAGCATCCCGGGAACGGGGCCTTACATCTATGATATAGAAAAAATGCATGGTGAGAAGTACACTCTTACATCTGCGAATGAGCAACAAGTTAAAAAGTTAGCTCAATCAAAAGTTGAACAAACAATTACTAAAGTTACACTTGAAAAGTTTCAATTATCTTTAGTCAAGATGCAAGAGATGCTAGACTCACAAAAAGATTCCAAAGATATGTCTGGGATAGGGTTTAACTATTGTCCTCCACCTTACAATGACAACTACACTGCCATGCCTGAATCTATCACACTCCAAGAGCAAATTGAACCTAATACAATTGAACCAAAAACAATAGTAAAACGAGTCACAAATCCTCAAAACAAACCAAATCTTTACATTGAAACAAATGAGGAGAAAATTGAATTAGGTCACCCAACTAAAATCAAGGAGTGTTCAGACAAGATAGTGAACGTCATTAAACCATCATGCCCAATCAAGGCCATTATCTGTTGGATCTTGTATGCCCAATACACACACAAGATTGATGTGGTTAGTATGTTATGATCCAAGTCGGGTCATACCCAATAACGAGCTAAACAAACACCAATATATGTTTATTTGTTAATGAGATTATACAAATAAATATTAACACCAATTTAGCAAAAAAGGTTTTCTAAAACCTTGCTTTTGTAAAAGAACAACATTATATGGATAATTTGTTCATGAGATATTATTTGTTTCATTATTTAAGTAAGTTAAATAATAACAAATAAAAGTGTGTTAATGTTATAAAATTAAAAGATGTTTTAATTTT
>BJCM01243170.1:0-22054 GCA_018326385.1 Flaveria bidentis | reverse complement strand
TCTGTAATGAATGTTTGTAATTCATTATTGTGTATGCATTAAATATATAGGTTAACCCATTTTTGTGTGTGTTGATTTATGTATGGTTGCAGGTACAAACATTATACTCGGTCAACTTATGAAATTGACCAAGTGTAAGAAACATCTACGGATGAACATTTTGTTCTTCCGTAGATATATTTCTTACAAGTAACTATTCATCCGAAGATCCTCTGCGGATGAACAACCAGAAGTAAAGAACAAGATTGCTTCGGAAGAACAAGATTGCTTCGGAAGAACAAGACTTCTGCGGAAGAACAATTCTTCTGCGGAAGAACAAACTCCTACGGAAGACTAGATTCCTACGGAGTCCAAACACTTGTATAATGCAAGTGTTACAAGTCAACAAGTCAACAAGGCAGTTATACGGATCCCAAGAAATCCGATGATTCCTTAACTGACACAAATCAAATCCCAAGAGATCCGATGTTTCCTATAACATAAACATCATTGTCTATATATATGGATCCTAGGTTTCGTTTCAAGAAGGTTGTTTTCATACGATTGATTGAGCGACAACAACAACAACATTATAACAATCACCTCAAAGTCTCTCAATCAAACCCTAGCAGTCGTCACATCATAACATACTTTGATATCGTTCATTCATTACATTTGTAATCATCAACATGTTCTAATAAAATACATATTAATTATTAATTGTGTTTTGCTGCATGTGTTTTTGAACATTTATTGATATTTAAAGTTATTGCAAAGCAATTAAACCAAATCAACGTTGATTCCGCAAACGTTGACTTGTCAATTGACCAACATTGATAATTCCTGTTCGCGATCCTTGGATTCACATAGGCCAATTTGAGAATGCCAAAAAGTGAAAGTTAGATTGAAAACTGATTATTACACCAATTTTAGTTTCTGGACAGAATGTTTGGTACATGTTTGAATAGGTTTTAAAAATAGATAACGGTTTCATAAAATTAAAAAAAATTATAGTTGACTAGCGCAGAGTTTTCCAGACAACTTTCATTCAGAAATATTTTTATTAAAAGATCTGTAAATAGGTCTAAACAGTAGCACAAGATAGAAGATACTGAAATGCGCACTTATCTTGTGAAGGCCATTTTTGAGTCATCCGATTGAGTTTGAAGACGTATTAACTATTGTTAAAAAGATAGTTCCATGAAATTAATATTAGAGTCTGATTTTACTCAAATTTAGTTTGTTATGACCAAGTTATGATTAGTTGAAGTTAGGCTATATTCTGCCAAATATGTAGTAAGACACTTATGTGCACTTTTAAAATTGCTAAAGAATGAAATGGGTTAGAACAAATTTATTATGTTGATATATGATATATTAGACTTCATTTGATTTATATAAAAATATTCCAAGAGTTTTGCATAGCCATCATTTTGAGAAATAATCTTGTGGAATAATCCCGTGTGGACATATGCAAACGAGATTCTTTGTTTACGTTAGTGTGTTGTTAACTTGATTTAGGAATGTTAGTGATTGTTATAAGGTTAGTGCATATTAGAAGGTAAACGATCAAATGATAATGATTTAATTAAAAGAGATTTAGTAGAAGAAAGAATAAAAGTTAGAACCAAAGAATGAAAGAAAGATTTGTTAGTGTGCTTTTTAGAGAATGAGGAAATGAAAAGTGAGGGCTAAACCTTGTTTTTATAGTTAAGGTTATGAAGAGGTTATAAATGGTGTTAATGGTGAGTTACAAGTCTTTCAAAAGGGGGTTATGATTGGAATTTGAAATGAATATAAAATTAATTAATTTAAATAAATTAAAAATTACAATTTAAACTCTAAATTTATTAAGACTCTAATTTTAATTTAACTCATTTTTATAAAATCTTTATAGACATTATAAATCTTACAAGAACTTGTAATTTGATTATTTATTTTAATTGAATATTTTAAAATCTTATAGATATTAATAACCTTTTATCATTTATAAATTATAGAATTTAAGTTAAATTGATTAAGTGACACATTTATTGTTTTTGAAACATTAAGATAAATCAAATAACTAGATAACAAATTTGATTTTCAACTTGACTCAAACAAATTCATGTTTAGATTTTCTAAAATGGGCAAATGTTACAGATAGGAGATTAATATACTGATGTGTCAACGTCAATGGTACTTCTCTGATCTGATCGAGAATCATTCTCCAACCTGATTTTTAGTCAAATTGAAAAACCTTTCCCAATCATGTTCCCAGGACAACACTCAGTAGCAACCTCTCTTTGCAATCGATGTATTGCTTTCCTACGCACCCATTTATTTTGCTCGATGGGATATTAAGAATAAGCAGCGGCCTCAGATGAGGGGATGGCAAAAAGAGAGACCCAACCTGGTGATGCCACTACTTGATAATAAGAACACACAAGCACATGACTAAGAGGGAGAAAGCCTTATAAAGAGAAAATAAAGCCGGTTTCAGATAGCTTGATTCCCGCCTCAATTGGATTTATTTTTCTTCCCGGTTGGCCTGCATCGACTAGGGATGGTATGTTATTTAACCAGTGACATTTCTCATGGATTTGAACATATAATCTTAGCAATCCTAGATCACACTTATATGAAGCCTTGCGACATCTCTAACTTCCTGCCTCGTCATCCCATCGTGGGGCGTTGGAAATGTTCTCTCTAGTCACTTTTGATGATAAGGTAAGAGCCGCTTCTTTCTCGCGGGGGGGTGATCTTTAGCTGGTCATGACCGTAATGTGTTGTTTTCCCTGGAAAAAGTATAACTTTCTTTAGAAGAAGAACAAGGCTTTGATCCTATGCTTTTTATCTATCTAGTGACAGGGCAACTGCTTTGTTCAATCTAGTTTTTAGTCTATCTCTAGCCGATGGTAAGCAGATCTAATCTATCTGCCCCTCCCATAAGATTCTTTCTTTCTGGCGGAGCAAAGGTTCGTTGGACACACTACCCTTCGCTCCAAGCGAAAAGACTCAACTAGACTAGAATAGAAGACTAAAAAATCCTTGGTATTGCCTTTATTGGTTGGCTAGTCTTCCATCTATCAAAATATATTTTTACCAAGGCAGAAGCCTCCTTTAACCTTAAGAAGACTTTGCAATCGAATTTAGAATGGATTGAATAGCTTGTTCACAATAGAAAATCTGACTTTTTCTTTATTGCCACTTTATAGAACCGTACATAAGATTTTCACCTCATACGCCTCCTCGTTCAATTCTTTCGAAGTTATTCGATCCTTTTCCGTGTTCGAGCCCTCCCTTCTTCTACTCCGTCCCAAAGAGTAACTAGGACCAATTTAGTCACGTTTTCATGTTCCAATTGAAGAGTTTCCGTTTTTTATTATTCTCAAAGGAGAAGATTATTCTCTTTACCAAACATATGTAGATCCAATCACGATCTTTCAATAAGAACAAGAGATCTTTCTCGATCAATCCCC
This sequence comes from Flaveria bidentis, assembly GCA_018326385.1. Taxonomy (NCBI): domain Eukaryota; kingdom Viridiplantae; phylum Streptophyta; class Magnoliopsida; order Asterales; family Asteraceae; genus Flaveria; species Flaveria bidentis. Next base: position 18,614 of record BJCM01243170.1, on the reverse strand, counting down.
TTGCACTTCAATCTTTGAGAATTAGAAAGATCCTTTTCATGTTTGAATTTTTCATTTGGAATCTAAGTTCTTCTACTTCATTTTTATTTACTTATTTGATTGATTTTTATTTATTTAATATGAATATTTTTTTCTCTCTTTTTTATATTACTCCTTAAGTCCCATAGATTTGATCCCTTAGAATTGAACTCATTTTCTCATTGAGCGAATGGTACGAATTATAAATCAAATTATTATAACAAAAAATATATTTAAGGTTACAATAGTATAAAAAGAAAATAAAATAGTATTTAAAAATATACATAAACCTTTTTATATATTCTTTTAAAATATTTTTGGTTTAACAATGAATAACTAAAAATTAAACTATATTATAACAATATTAAGTTTTCTTAAAATATTATTTATTTCTAAAAAGAAATTGTTCTGATTTAGTATTAACTGAACGTTATTATAAAAAAAAATTTCAAAATCAAAATTTTTAACAAAATTATAATTAATTGTGGAGATGACAGATGGACCGTTCAAATTGGAGGTAACATGGACATAGTATTGATAGTTATTTTGGTTTGTGAATGTATATTTATTGTCTACAAAAGAAGTAAATATGATAATCAGAACCCTTTAGCATTTGAAGAAAAGTTTACAATTGCATGGAGATTCAAATGCATTCTTATATATATACAACGTTCCACATGCCTACGTATACAAGCTAGGCAGCCCAAACCCTAAAGCACCCAAGTTGTTGTTGTTGATGGTGGTTGATGATGCAACCGATGACGGTGCGAAAGTGGTGAACACTGCAAGGGATGGTGATGGTGCCAATCTGTTCGAACCCATACTCATCTTCGGCTTCCTGCAACAGCTGCATGAACAGTGGGTGGTTGCACCACACAACCGGAACCACAAACCTTTGTTGGTCGCCACCGGCTGCACCGACTTTCACCGCTAAACAACCCTTTGGCACTTGCTGTTGCTGCTGCTTCTTCGGTTCATCACCATAGGTGGTGCTGCCCATTAATGGTGGTGGAGAGTGAGTGAGAATGAAAGGGGTACGTACGGACGTACGTAAAGAGAAATTATTATGAGTGTTCGATGAGGTCGAGGTTAATGGTTTAAGGAGATGGGTTATGTACACGTGGATAATCGGTTTAAGATACGTGGAAGATTGATGTTTGGGGTTCATATGCTTATTTTCCAAGTGTTTGTTTGATTTGTCTTTAGAAAACATATGTGCAAGTTTAATTTGTTTGCTTTTTGTTATGTTTATTACCGACAGGCGACAAATTAATACAAGGAACAAGAATTTTACAAGAATCGGAGCTATTTTGGTTTCTAGATGATTAAATGTCATTTATGATGTAGTGAAGAGATCCGTGAATCTTATTTTACGGTTGTCGTATAATGTTAAAATTGAAAGTAGTGTATGAACACCGTTCACATAATAAGAATAAATATTTGTTTTATTAATGTTTAGGTCAGGTGATGTAAGCTTCATTTACAGTTTTCCGGCTTTTTCGAGCTTCAAAAAATAAAATAAATGTTTGATTTTTTGTTTATCAGTTCAGGTTTTTTTCATTTATTGTTCCATTTCATCTAACATATGCTTATTAGAATATGTAATGTAAACAATAACAAGTACATATTACATTAAATCAAGAGAAAACGAGGGACGTGGTGGCTAAGTAGATGTTCCTTGAAATCGATTTTAGGTCATCCAGGTGAACTTGTTTGCCTCTTAAGATATAACAGGCTTAGCAGATTGTACTACTAGGATTAATAAAGCATCCGAAACTATACCTAAAAACAACAGCACGCAAAACATAGAAGGCTAGAAAATTTGTGTGTACTTGCTAAAACATGTAAATTCAAGTACATCTAGAATAAAACACATCAGTCTTGTATATATGCCTGAAGTTTTGCAAGAAAAGGAATGTAAAAGCATTCACAATGGGTTTCCAAGGAATGTAAAAGCATTCACAATGAGTTTCCAAGAAAAGGAATGTAAGAGCATTCATATTGGGTTCTCCAATTCTATCTATGGGTTCCCCAATTAAATAATACATTTTAATATTTTTATAATTATATTTTCTCTCTCTCTTCCACTCACAACCACTTTTAAAATATTAAAAAAATTATGAGTGTTGTACCGTGATTCCTCATATTTCCCCAAATATAAGAAATTATGATAAAACCCCGTAAATATTTTCTTTCATTCACAACTAATAACCATCCTCCATAATACAGGGAACACATTCATATCAAAAATGAAAAACCCACTGCTATGAATGCTCTAGCAAAGGTGAGATTATTATGTCTAATCTCACATGCTAACATTAGATCTTAATTGAAACGGTGATATTCACATGCTAAAGGAAAGTTATTACACTCATTTAATGATAGTTACTATTCCAAGGAAGCATCATCCCCTTAATGGCTCCAAGGAACAAAGCCAGAAAATTACATAAAATATATTGATATTTCATGTTAATTGAAATTTAGTAGTAAAATTACTCTTTGGTAGTAATAAGTGAAGTTCCGCAGCAACTGTGGTATTGGTATCATCATCAATAGCAACTTTGGCACCTTGGTAGTAATTTTGATAGCAACTGTGGTATTAGTATTATCATCAATAGCAACTTTGGCACCTTGGTAGTAATTTTGCACCTTGGTACATTTTTAAACATTAGTAGCAACTATGTACATAGGTAGTAACTTTGGACATTAGTAGCAACTGATTATGAATATGAACTGATAGTGGTATGGATTGATTATACTTACCTCCGATGGTTCCCACTAATGTAACTATTATCCGTTAGCGATTGACCAGTTGTAAATGTTGACCGTTTAACCACCATTGGAAATGTGTGATGGTTTACCCGATCATTATAATGCTTCAATTCATAACTAAAAGACTCACCTAGCCAATTTTGTTTATCAAATTCATATACGAATAACAAATTTTGCATACTCATTAGAGTCAAATTCTCTCTATATATATTTTGATTGTATACTCTAACACAATTCAGAGTCAATCCTAACATGGTTGAGCTGAATCACAAAACCGTTGTTTACCACAACATTTTTTTAGTCATAAATCAGTTGTAAAGACTATTTGTGACCGAAGATACTGATGCATTCATGATGTACATGTGTTTTAGGTAGTTAAATACATGTTCTTACTATATAATAACAAAGAAAAAGAATAGAATTTCATCAAAGGACGTAAGTTACGTCCCTAAGGACGTAGCTTACGTCGTTGCCTAATGACAGAGGTGTGTGGACGTAGGATAGTAAGCAAGGACGTACGTGTGAAGATAGGACGTAAGTTACGTCACTAAGGACGTAGCTTACGTCGTATTGCGAGGGTTGACTAATTTCCCCGGGTTTTGACCATATTTAAAGAGGATTAATGATTCTTGAGGTCTATTCCACTTCTCCAACTAATCAAATCATTCTCCCATCCAATTCCGTTGTTGAATTCATGAAGATGTGAGGCTAAACTTTTCGTGATCTACCTCAGGTAATAGGTTTCGTGCTATTAGGTTTTTCGTTTTATGTTCAATTTGTGTTGGGATTAAACTTTAGAACTTGTTAAGTTTTTTATTGAGTTTAACTTGTGTTTTATTATTAAAACAATTGTTTTAGTAGATCTTGATTTGAATGTCATATAATTTTGCGCAAGTTGTATGATTGCAAGGTTTTGATTGTTAATTCAATTGGTACGGTTTACTAAGACCTGTTAAGTCTTGGTTATCTTTATCACTTAATCATTACACGTATAGAATCCCCATTAAATTTTTTTTACTAATTTAAACACCGAGATCCGAACCTGAATCCCGGGTGGATTACCATTTTTCATAATTGTCTTCTAATCAATTTTCATTACTTGCAATTCATTTTCTTAGTTAATTTGTTAATAATTCCAAAATTCATTTTTCATAGCCAAGAGGCAATAGTTTAATAATTTATTAGTTTAATCAACTTTCTTACAAGTCAAAGTACGATACACTAATCACTAATTCCACGAGGATCGACAATCATACTTACCCTAACTAGTTAAGGTTAATAGAAACACACATTTTACATCTTATTTGGTTGGTACTTCGACATCGATCAGATACATTCACATTTTTCTATGGGCCAAGGCAATAAATGTCAGGAAAATCACCAAACTAGGCGAGGAAAACCCATAATCCCATCCTGAAAAGCTGACTGGGCGAGGAAAAAACATAATTCCTCGTCAATGTGGCATTTTTTCATGTGTTCCTCACTGACGTGGTTGATTTCTCGCTGACTGGGCGAGGAATTATGGGTTTTCCTCACCCATAATTACCAAAATACCACTTCTTGCTCATAATTTTTATTTTTTTAAATACAATTTTTTTAAAAGTATTTACCAAAAATTGAAAATTTGGTAGTTTTATTATTTTTTCATTCAACATTTTTTACACACTTAAAGTGGTAATTAAATGTGGTTTTCTTTATATAACACAAAGCTTTCCCTATAACAAACTTATCTATTTACTTTTTTCTCTTTTGCAACCATCTTCTAAAATCATCTCAAATCAAAAAATGTCTGTTCTGTATAAAATGTAATGGGAGAAAATGGAAGTTTGTAAACAATGTTGTATCCAACTTTAAAATTAGGTAAAGATTTATTTTCAGTTTATCTAGTTATATTACGTATGATGAATTAGTGCATATTATTTCTAAAAAAATTGAGAACTCAAAGTTCTATACAGTTATCTTATAAAATGTATAGTTATACTTATTTTATTGATATATCTTATAACAATGATTTAACTTTTTTTATGAATATTATTCTTAACGGTCAAAACAAAATTTTACATTATTCATCACTGAAGAATCCGGTGTTAGTAATAGATTAGTTGTCCATAAAAATATTAATTTTATAAACGACAAATAAAAATTTATTAATAATTTAAACGACATTCCTATAGAAGGTTTGTCATTTTTATAATCATTAATGATACCTTTTCTAAAAAAACATTGCCACTTCGCAAAAAAAAAATTCTTTAAACAAATCCCATCATTTCAAGATGATTAAGTTTAGAATATAATAAACTTTTAAAAGGAATAACAAGAAATGTGAACATTATCTTTAAAAAAATTTAACTTGCATATTAAAATCCAAACTTATTTATTGTATTTCTTTTTAAAAAATCTTGATCCTTTTAAAAGAAAACATTTCTTTGTAAAAATCTTAACCCTTATAGAACAAAACAATTTTTTAAAATCTTTACCCATTTAAAACAAAATAAATAATCTTTAATGAATTTTGTTCATATTTCATAAATTTTATACAATTCCGTAAGTTTTTTTTAATGTTTTAAATAAGAACTTTAATAATTTTAAAATCCAAATAAATAAATTATTAGAATTAAAAAGAACTATAATAGAGGATTGTTTTTAAATATAAAATTAATTATTTAAAGTTTATTCATTAATTTAAATCAATTCTCATCGCCTTAATTTCATATTTCTCATCTCGTACAATGTGCTACTCGCCTAGGGAACCGGTGAGCGAGGAATATGTCACTTCTTCTCACCTAGTGGGGCATGTCCAAGCATAGGAAGATAAATTTGTTTTACATGTAAGTGAGTGGTAAGACACGTAAGCGAGGAATTTTGGACATGTGGGCGAGTAATTATGGGTTTTCTCGCCTATGGCGAGGATCAACCTTGGTTAGGATATTTTTTGAAAAAAATAAAGTCAATGTCTGGTTTAGTAATTTTATTTGGTCAAATGTGTATTTTTGGTAATTTTCACATAAATGTAACATCCATCAAAAATGAATTTCCATTGCAATTAGGTTACATGAATGATTGATTTTGAGATTCACTTATTTCCAACAATAAACTTTACAACCAACATATCACACAACAAATGATTCGAACACCCAAATTAGGTGAAACATATACAATCCACTAAGCTTATTAACACGAGCAAGATGACATCTTTTTCATCTCACTGATCTCCATATCATGACTACTGACATCGATTTTCAAACCCTTAAGCGTCGCACACTCCCCATTCGATTTTGCAACATCATGATCCAAAGTCTTCTTAGAAACCACAGAATAAATTTCCTCTAGTAACTTAAAGAAAGCAGCTTCCACATTGTCACCAGTGAGGGCTGATGTCTCAAAGAAATATAAATTTTGATTCTCCGCGAACTCCATGGCATCTTCAGATGGAACCGCTCTCTTGTCTTCAAGATCAGCTTTGTTACCAATCAACGCGATGACAATTGAGTTATCTGCATGGGCGCGAAGTTCTTCGACCCATCTTGCAACATGATCAAATGATTGTCTTTTGGTTATATCGTACACCAACATTGCACCTAGTGCTCCTCTATAGTATGCACTTGTTACGGCTCGATATCTATTATCAACAACTTGATTTGTTAATTATCTACAAATGCCTCATGATTATTAAGAACGTTGAAATTTGAGATATTGATGACAAGGTAAAAGAAATAATTGCAAATTAATAATATTTAAAGGAAGTGAGATTGTATGATTACAATGTAATCCTCATGGGGCCTAACCAATATGGCGTGAAAGGCATATGCACATGCAAATGCCAACCACCATGGTGCATCATTCGTGTTGTCTAATAATGTTTATAGGACTCCATAACTAATGTAATATTAAATGAAAATCTTACTTTATATTTACAACTAGTATTAAGCCCTTTACTTTTGCGACGGGATGTAAAACCATGCTAAATAGTATTAACGTCACACCGTCATCAGTGACCGTCAACACCATAAAAACTCGTATTAAAAAACAAAAACGAAAAATATAAAACCGAACGGAAAGTAGATATTAAAACCTCGAACCACGCTTGTGAAATGTAAAACTTTTAAAAACAATAGCTAAGTCGATCTAGGATCCGGATGTTGCAACCAGACCGTTAAGTAGGAAAAAATAGACATAATAACATTTAACCACGCATGAACGTTATTACGTATTATCTCTCAAAATTTAGAGAGAAATGTATACAAAAATTTTGTAAAAGAATAGGCAACCTAAGCTAAAAATGAAAAATGTATGGGTTCAATTATAAAAGACGTAAAAATATTGGATTTAAAATAAAAATAAAAAAATTTAAAATTAAACAAAAAACATATACAACCTCTAATACATATAGTATAACTATCATTACAACCCAAAGTTACTAATTAGTATATTAGTATAATATAAATATTAATATTAATATTAATATTAATATAAAGTGTGAATATCATCTAATAAATGTATGAAGCAACTAGCTCGTGACATGTGTATATGACTAAGTTAACGCACATGAAGTGTTGCTTTCATTTATGTACACAAAGCTTATATCACACATAACAACATTGTGAAAAAGATATATGCACTAGACAAAATGATATGACTATACATGTTATTTTGTTAATGGTTTAACTTACATTTATGTAGCACATTGCATTAAAATTTTAACAAAGTATGAATTTTTTATGAAAAATTAATATACAATATTATACTTATTTTTAGAAAGAATAAAATCTTGTTCTCTTTTTTTATTTTTGTAAAAAGTTGTATAATATTAAAATTATATAAGTTTAATTGATAATAAAGTTGGCATTTCATAACTTTCATTAATTGACTATAATTAATCTCAAACTAAAAAATATTTACAGACATTTTAACCTTTAATATTATTTTCCCTTCAATGATTTTTTATTAACTGATAATTAATTTTTTATTAACTGATAATTAACCCATTATTTTCTTAAAAACAAATTTTATTTATTTATTTATCCATCATATTATATATATATATATATATATATATGTGGTTGATGCAATGATTATTTCCAACTGCCTTTGTCCTTTTTCACCAAATTAATTTCATCTCTCTCTCTTTTCAAATTTCACACCATCGTTTTTACTGTTTACATGGGATTATATTACTTGCTCCACCAAAACATGTTGAACCATAAGGGAATATTTTTCTTAAACGGTCAACGAATAATTTTTTAAGTCCGGTCATCCGGGTAAATCCATTGGTGAAAGGTCACCCACGGCCGCGAACACAGACTGTGCCGGTGACTAGGCTCGCCCACCATTCCAAGGAAAACCCACCACTTAAAGGTTCACTGTGGTAAAATCCTTGGTCCACAAGAAACATATTGCATCTAATAAGACTTCAATCCATAACCTCTACTTTGGAAAGTCATAAGGTGTTTATTTCTAAACTAATTAATCTAGGACTAAATGAATATTATATTAGTTTATAAAGAACCATAGCATTAATTTGAGACTAATATTTGATAATTATTAAATAATATAATTAGTACTTAAAAAATATTAGTTAATTATCGCATTACATTATCATTTACGATTCATCTGATCCACAAAACAATTATCGATAAATTTGTATGTAAGAGAAAGCATATGAGGGGAAGGAAGTTAGTATGCGAAAAACAAAATTACATGTTTGTCGCATTAAATTCAAAGATGTGTTGCAAATGAGATATCCCTTTCAATTTTGTCTTGAACTATATCGTGAAATAAAAAACTTTGTATTCTAGAACCAATATAAAGTTACGATAAACGTACCCCAATTATATATTTACTCACCGTACCTTTTACCAACGCACCCTGGTGTGACATTAAGGGGCGTTAAAGGCCCAACATTAACAACGAGCCTGAAGAAATACCTATACACACAATGACTTAATTTTTTTTCAAATTAAATTGATAGACGTGAAAGGAGGCACAACTATTTCATATGCATGACATGAAGTTGAAATGGGTGATGTAACGTCTACGTAAAGTGAAAGGTTTGAGAAAATAAGTGCATTTTGCCTACCCTAAAATCAAATATCATGAGAAAACCGGTTTTGGTAGAAAATACCATTTAAATTTAAAACAATTAGAAAGCTTAAAAAATAATAAGATCATAGGAATGTTTCCTGCAAACAAATAACAAAGAGATCGAGTGTATGGTTTACCTTTCTTGACCGGCAGTGTCCCATATCTGAGCCTTGATAACCTTCGACTTAATCGTCAACGTCCTCGTTTGAAACTCGACTCCAATGGTCGATTTCGAGTCGAAACAAAACTCATTTCTCGTGAATCTTGACAGCATTTGCGTCTTCCCGACCGCTGAATCACCGATCACCACCACCTTATACATATAATCTATCCTCTGATCATCACCATTGTAGTTTCTCCCCGCGGGATTCCTCTGGTTCTCCGGCGCCACACCGCCGGAGTTCATCTCTGCATTCATTAGTGTTGGTGATGTTGTGATGTGGGTAAGTTGGGTTGGGTGTGTGTTATTAAGGGAGAAACGTAGAAGGTAGAACAGTTTGTTGTGTTTGTGTGTTTATATACCTTTATGGTTTACTGTTATTTAATGTTAAAGGGGTTCCAGTTGAGCAGTTTTTAGCTGTGATAAATGACAACCATATTCCAACTGAATTTAATCATTTCTTTTTGGATAAACAACTAAAGCATTACTTAAAAAATTACATGTAATAAAATATAATAATTTTCCTATATATAATAAAACCAACCCCATGAACAGTGTTTCAAAGGTATTTTAGTAACTTTTTTTTCCCTCAACTGTTGGGTTTCCTCGGTTGTTGCGCTTGGCCTTTTAATGGTTGTCATCTTCTTCATTTGATTTTGCCGACGCATTTGGCTGACAACATGAAGACGGTGTTTGCGCCGGTGTCGATGTTTGCGTCGGTGTCGGTGTTGGTGCCTATTACCGTCGCGGCCTGCCGCCTTGTAACATTGGCGTCGTCGTTGATGGTGGCTATTTCGCTTTGTGGGTTGCGGTGGGCCGCTTGATTGGTTCCCTAGGGTACCAAAGATGTCAGGTCGTCAGCCTTTGGTTTCCCGCTAGATCGGGGTAGTGGGCTCACTGGCTGTACTTATTTGTTTTCTCTTTAATGTGGTCAGCCAACTTGGAGGCTATTGTGGTTCCAATCGTCTAATGTTCTCTGAAATCGACATCTGCATGGGGATTTGGACTCTTGCGGCCATCGGGCCAAATGTCGAAGGCTTTCGCTCCCTTGGGGTCTGGGACAACCGTCGCTCGGCCTCCCGCTTGCAGCTGAGGAAGAGCAGACAGTTGTTTCATGTCGATAAGTATGTCGGTGGTGATGGTTTTACAAACATTGTAGTTTGTACTTATCTGTTTGTCTTTGGTATCCTCTTTTTGGGTCGATTGAGGCATCAGAGCACCTAATGCACGTAGTTTTACCTCATTTGAAGCTTTGATGTTTGATGTTTCAATCGATGATGATGATGAGTATTTGCACATCTGAGACTTTTAACATGATATTCATCTTAGATGTTGACGATTTGGGTTTTACATGTTAGGAAAGATGTTGATGATGATGACGTTGGCTCATCTGAGACTTATCCGAACTCATTTGATTGATGCATCCTTTGGTTTAGCGTATACTCATTTGAGTTGTTTGTTTTGTTATTACATGTGGCACTATGCCGGGCCGTGATGATAACTAATGATTATATCGATTGTTTTGGCATGGCTACCATTCAGCTTAGCAATCACAACCGAAAGTTTTTTCTGGGCCCGATTCATCACACACTCTACAAAAAGAAGGAAATATACGGTTTTTTGTTCGTCAAAGGAAATATTGTTACGTGATTTGGTTATAGTTAGATACTGAATCAGTAGATGCAGACTCAATCAGAACTTCTAATTGAGTCAGCTTTTGATTCAATTAGATCTTATTAAGTCAGTGTAATCAAACAACCCATAAGAAAACTCTTTTTTATTAATAGTGTATTTGTGTGTATATATGTATATTTAATTATTTTGTTAAAAAAACGTTTGCAAACTAATTGTTAAAATAAATCGTTGTTATATATTCATGTAATATATATTATTAAAAAACATTTTTATGATAATTATTTAATAAATCGTTCGCTTATTAAACCTCTTCTTTTTTGCAAGCATTCATATTTTACAAATCGTTCGCTTATTAAACCTCTTCTTTTTTAAACTGATTAATTTTATATCGTTTGTTTCCTAAAAATATTCGTCTTTTCAAGCCATTCGTTTTTTGAATTCTCTGTTTTCAATGGTTTGTGTTTAAATCATAATAATTCAACGATATTAAAAATGAACTATTTTTAATAGAATTCAAAAAAAGAATGATTTAAAGATGAATGATCTAAAAAGAGAATAATTTAAAAAAAACCAAAAAACAAATGATAATAATAAAATCATTTAGTAAATAGAAGCTTTTAAAACAAAGAACGATTAAAAAAGTTTAATAAGCAAACAAGTTTGAACAAGGGTTATAACAAAGAAAAGGTTTTTGAAAACCATGATTAAAAATAAATACTACAGGAATATATGAAAATAATAATTTAATCATCATCTGCAAAACCAATTGTTAAATAAAATTTAATTAAAATAAATACGGCACTAGTAAACAAAAACGTATACTTGCATACATTTTTAAAAGTAAAAATAAAAGTATTTTAGCCATTTGAGTTCTGATGGTACTTTAGTAATTTGAAAAAAGTTAATTGAAAAGTTACCCTTCATTAGTCACACAGTCTCAAATGGTTATAAAAATAAAAAGTTGAGGGGCAAAATAATATTTTAAAATGTTAGGGATGTAATAGTAATTTACTCTAAATTATATTAAGAATTAATTTACTTTGAAATTAATAGTAAATGGTTGTGTGTCTACTTTATAAATTTAAAAGAGAAAAATAACATAGAAGTGCTGTACTAAAGAGAATATCTTAATATGATAAATATTATTACAATAAACTCTAACTAAAATATTATTTTTAATAAATACTCGTTGGAACGGTAATAAATTTCATGCTCGAAATGAAAGACAACGTATATGTTGAAATTAAATATTTGACCTAACCCAACAATGAATATGTGGTTTAAGATTGTGTGTGAATAGAAAAATATACAACTTAAAAAAACAAAATAAAATTTTTATAAAACTTAAAACAACATGAAAACTCGGCAAACTACGGATTGACGTGGAGCTAAAGTGTGTCAAATAATACAAGAATTATATATTCTTTAAGTGGATCAAGTATATATTATAAGTAATTAAGTTTACGTTGATGTAAAACAAGATTTATCTGATTTACTTGATAAACAAGATTATCTAATTTACTTAAAAGTTAAAACATAAACTAATAGAATAAAGAACATTTCAAGAATAAGGAGGAGAAGGTAAAATTTTCATGGTCAAAGTGATTAATATTTGAGACAGCGTAGTGTTTATCAACCACTTAACAAGTGAGTTAATTTAGGTCACAACATGCCATTTTAGAAGTTATGTGAGGGGTCCGGACTTATTTTTAATGAAAAATCCAATAAATCATAACTAATGGACTTTAATATGTTAATGAGTTATTTTAGATTACACTATGTCGTCTTAGGTTTTAACAACTTAATGTCAGGTGTCATCTTATGTTTCCATGTCAATGGACCTTATTATGTGTTAATGAAGTATCTTTTGCTACATTACATCATTTTAGGTTACACTACATAACTTTCGGTTACAAAAAGTTATGCTAGATGTAAATTTTAGGTTACAAAAGTTATGTAGGTGTCGATGATTAATCCACTAATTTATAGTTATTGGATTTATATTGGTCTTATTGTGTTAGTGAACTGGATTAAGTTATAACTAGAGACGCACGCCGCGTGTTGCAATAGTCAGTCTTCTATTCGTGATCGTTGTGTTATTTGTCAAAAGTCTCTTCATATGATCAATAAAAAACATCAAAGAAACCATGTTTTTGTAACACCCGGTTATTTTAAAAAGATATGAAATGAAGAATAAAAGAAAGAAATGTAATAAAGTCCAAGTGGAGGGACTAAAAGTGTCCAAAAGGACAAAACTTTGATAAAGTTGGTGTAAAGGTGGGCATGGCCGCCCACCCTCACCTCACATCATCCTCTTTCTTCGGTTTAGAGAGAGAGAGCAGAAAAAGCTCTCGGCTTTTGGAAGAAGGAGAAGAAGTGAACGAATTCAAGGTAAGAATTTGTGGTTTTTATGTGTTTATGACGGGTTTTATCCCGGTTAGGTGCTTATGTGCTTATGTGATGTGTTTGTGCTCGGGTGTGTGTGTGTGGTGTTTTTTTAGGTGTTTGAACTCATTGCAAGCGGGTTGGAAAGGAAGAAACACCCAAGTTGCATCAGGTGAGTTCTAGACCCCGGTTTTTTCTTGTTTTAAACGATCTTTAGGGCTGAAAATGTATGAAAATGGTTTTTATAAAGTCCATGTATGTTACTCGTATGCATTGTGCATGTTGTATGTTGATTCTTGAATTGCTTATAGGTTATTCATGTTTAGAATAGCCATGTTAAGCTTAGAACAGATGGGTTTGATGATTTGGGTTGAAAACATACTAGAAATATGATATACAGAATGTTCATACGCCTAAAAATTCCGTAGAATGATTTAAGTGTAATCCATGTGCCTGAAGAGTAGCCCATGCGCCTAAGATTACCTTAGAAATGTTTAAGTACAGCCCATGCGCATGAACAGTGGTCCATGCGCCTAGAAATATTAGTCAGACGACTAAGTGAAGGGCACATGCGCCCCAATAGTGCCCATGCGTCCAAGTGGCTCATGCGCCCAAGTGTCCATGCGTCTGAAAAATCCATGCGCCTAAGTGTTCATACGCACCAATAGTGCCCATGCGCCTGAATAGTTCGTGCACCTAGGTGATAAATGATTAAGTGATTGGATGATGCGCGGATAGTGGTGAAACGCCCAAACAGGGCTCATGCGCCTAAATAGTTCCCATGCGCCTAACACTTAGAAATTTTTACAGAATTTTCTAGGAGTCTGTGCTTTAGGGTTTTGAACAAAGTTGACTAGGGCTTGATAATGATGATGTTATATGCATGAAATGATAACATATGATTGTTCCTTATTATTATTATTGCTATCATTATTATTATTACTTATAGTATGTGATTTTACGTGGTATGTTATTATCGTAATGTAAAGTATATTGTAATAATAAAGTGAAAGAGCAATAAAGAAAAGAAGAGGAACATTAATAAAATGTTAACAAGTCTTGCAAGCTTATAGGAGGGACACGACCGTGTTGTTGTTAGCTCAACTGTGCTGCGGGTTAGCTACCCTGTTACGCACATAGGGCCAATCAATTGAGATAGGCAGGACCCTTGTAGCGTACCCTGGGTGATTGGGTTGGCCTTGTACACAGTACATAGAACCTTTTCGAGGGATATAGTTAACCCTTTCGAGGGATATAGATGGCTCATCACCCGTTTTCCATCGCGCACATAGTTGGGGTATTGCTCATTGGTCCATACAGATAGTGAAAGATAAAAATAAAAGTTTACAGAACATACAAGGCATACAGTAAAGAGAACGAACAATATTTGTTCATATAGTTAATGTGTGCTAGCATATACAGTAAAAAGTTGTATTTTACAAAAAAGTACAACATATAGAAAATATTTTATTATTTATAAAACTAGAGCTCACTCAGCAACGCTGACTTTTATACATTTTCAGTTGGCAGGTAGTTATTGCTGAGGATGGCACGAGGGTGAAGATACTCGGCAGGGAAAGACTGACATCCATTCGTTTTCTATGTTACTGTTGTTTTGTAATGCAGTAAAACAATTCTTTTGTAAACAAATTAATGATGATGTATTGCTTAACAACAGTGGTTTAAATGAAATAAATGGTTTTTGATAAATTATATCCGCTGCTTAAGATTGTATAATCATAATGTTTAATGTTTTAACTGCTGTGATTGACCAACTGTGAGGTTTTCGAGAACGGGGCCTTACACATTAACTTTAAAATCATCTTATTCCTTTTTGTTAACATTATCTAAGATTCTATATGAGCTATGTGGAGTGGAAAGGAAATGAACATCCAAAGGTTCTTAAAATTATCAAAGGCTGAGAATAGAAGCTTGTTACAAGTTATCCTGCTCTTTAAGAGAAATGATTCAAATTTAAGATCATTCACTCTTTAAGCTTAGAACCTTTATGTATTCAAGAATGATTGCTTTGTCAAATTTATAACTTATGACTTATAAGTCTAATGAGAATTTTCAAATCAAATAAAAAAAATTTCATGAAAACAACAAATAGAATAGTTATTGTTTACATATGTAAATTCAATCATATTTTAGATTAAATATTGTTTTATAATTTGTAAATCATTATTAGTAAGTATACATTATATCTCTCTAATGTAGAGGTGCAAATTTTAGGTACTAAGCCATATTTGGAACCTCATATGAACCAAATATGGTTCTATTGGGTACAAGGAACAAGGTTATTCAAGAACTGAGTCGCTAACATGTTTAATTAAGAGGGGAGTAGAACATACCTACAAATAGGTACGATTTTTTAAAAATTTTATTTTATAAGTAAATATGTTTAACATAAACTATACATAAATAGGTCAAATTCGTGTTTTCTACCTGGCACAAAAATGAAGTCAAGGTTTACTAATTCTGGTTCAAATCCGAATAAGATCCAATATAGGTTTCAAGATTAGGAACCAGATTAGAGCCCCACAAGTACAACCAAGTAGGGATCGGGAATAAGATGTTAAGAGAGAAGAAAAAAAGTAAAAAGGTAAAAAAGTAAAAAAAACATTTTTACTATTATAATATCACAATAATTAACAAAAGATTAGTGTTATAACCTTAATAACTTTAAAGAGAATTGCAAGAGCAACAAGAAGAGAAATGTATAACTTATGAAAGTGTATACAAGAGGTGCATCTTCTCCTCTATATTGAAGTGGTATTTTTACTACAATGATCAATTATTTTGGTAGACAATTAAAGCCATATGGTAGATAGATGGCATATTAAACCTATCTACAAATTTGACGAAGAGTTCATCCACTTGCTATGGTAATAATTCATAATACTCCCCCTTAAATGACATTTTTCAAACATGAAGAGTTTAAGTACTGCCTCATTAAAACCTTGCTAAACAAAAACCAGTGAAAAGAAAACTTAGCTAAGGAAAAGAGAGTGCAGCTTATAACTTCCCCTTAAATTGTCTTTTGTAGATCATCCTATTATGTGTATGCGCACACATGCCAATATCATAAACATGTTTTTTGAAAGTTTTTTAGGAGGTGTCTTTGTGCAAAGACCAGCGACTTGTTGCTAGATTGAACGTATCTAATTTTAACTTGTTTATCTTTAAAAAGTTATTGAGTGTATGAAAAGAATCTTGGTGGTATAATTTTTGTTCTGTAACTTTTGATATACCCTTATTTTATTTGTGAGACACAAACTGCATTATCTTAATAGATTGGTGTTGCATTTCCATCTATCTTCAATCTACAAGAATTTGATATAAGTTGTGTCATAGATCTTAACCACATACATTCTCTTGAAACTTCATGTAGTGCAATGACTTCAGCATAATTTGAGGATGTCACATTGAATGTTTGTGCAGGATCGATGTTTGTCACTAACACTTTCTTTTTCACTCAAACTCACTTAATCACACACGGTTTTAGATTAAGAAGAATTTATTATAAGATTTGATGATAATATATTAAGTAACAAAGAACACAAGGAAATAATTTTTAAGGTACTTGTATATATTACTTCTCAACTCAAAGTATTACAAGACTCTTACAAGCATATTACAAGAGTTACAATAAAAAACTATATATATACTATCACCTACACCCAGTTATACTTTGATACCAGCTGAAAACCTATAAGTAAAGCAAATACTAAAAAGCTAAAGTTAAGGTATCTTAGATAATGTCTTATCTAAGATTTGGTAGTCATGACATGTCCATTACTTACCTTTTGTCACCAACTAAAGTTGGTAACTATACTAACTGACAAAGGTGAACAGTGGAATAAGGTATGGTCAATTACATGGGCTTTTGAGAAAATGCCATGCATTATATCAGAGGTCTATAACAGAGTGTCAGAAAGACCATACTTATGTCCACTGGTTCATAGCAGTGTCTTTTGAAGGTTAATTTTCTTGAAAGAGGCTTATGTCCAATTATACTTCGGAAGAGGCTTACTTCTTCCGAGGTTTGGGGACTTCTACTTGAGAAGTCATTGTCTTGAAATCTTCTAAGTCTTGAACTTCAGAAGAGAAGACTTTGTCTTTGGAAGTTGGAGTTTTCCTTCAGAAGTTGTTCTTGAACTTTGTCTTTGGAAGAAGTCCATTTGCCTTCGGAAGTTCCACACTTAGCTTCGAAAGTTCTTTATTAGTAGTACCAAATTTCTCTAAGTGTTTGGTTTTGGTTGTACCAACCTTTGTAGATCCAACAAACTCCCCACGGGCTGATACTACCAATGTAACATCTTGTATATTTGCATTAATTGGAAGTTAGTTTTGTTAATTCTTGAAGGACTATTGTTGCCATATGTGAAACTTATGGGCCATTTATGCTTTTGCCTTATTTGTTTTAATTCTTTAACTTGAAAGCTTTTCATGTTAAATACTTACTTAATAAATAAGTAATGTTTCTAATAATACCAAATTACAATAATCATACTAATAATAATAATATTAGCAAAAATAATAATATTGATGGTAATAATAATTATTTAAAGTTACTAATCCTAAAAAGGGTTGGACTTAAAGTTAAATTAAGTTAAGGGGGTGTTTAGTCATTTTGGAAACTTTAAAAGAAAATTAATTACATAAAATAATAACCCTTACAACTACAAGGACCAATAGTGTAAAATCGTCAAAAAGCACCCCATATCCTTGTCCGACACGAAATTTCGGCCGCCGGTCTCGACCAACTCTCCGGCGAGGCCAAAACCGAATAAAGTCGCTCAATTTCAAACCCAAACGTGCCCAACCGGTTCACGATCATGTTCTAAATCGGGATGATTTCCTTGTTTTGAGGATAGATTTCAATTATTTTCATTTAGCACTCGTATTTCACGAATGAAATGACCCCACCAAAATAGGATTGAACCCCGTACTTTGTGACAAAGGTCAGTTATCGATTGTTTTCTTGTTATTATGAAATTCAATCATCAAGATAGGCATGAAATCCATACCTTGATGATAACATGACCTGTTTAAAATTTCATGGATGCTTATTTTTCCTCAAATGAAATGACCTCATCAACATAGGAATGAATTCCGTTCTTTGATGAAAATTTTCATTTTGCTATATTGTGTTTCTCTAAAAACTTCACTTTTGAGATAGGAGTGATTATCCTTACCTTAATGGTAAGTTACCTTATTTTATTCTTGTGGATCCTCAACAATGAGTTAGGATCAGACTCTCATTTGGTAGTTAAGAGTTATATTTTGGGAAATACACCACCAAGCTAGGAGTGATAACCGTATCTTGGTGAGTATTCCTATTCCTTGATCTCAAACTTACCAAGGTTTTAAGACTTCAATTGACAAGAAACATGTAATAACTTGAAGGGTGAACACCGTTATCTAATTTATCAACGATAGTGTTCCAGCCAGTCAAGCTAAAGCATGAATCTTGAACTCAAAAGGGGTCGTTATTACTTAAGGGTAACCTTAGTTCCAAGCCTGGAACATTTAAATTTTAAATCGATTTCTTCTCTCA
>BJCM01243165.1:0-15374 GCA_018326385.1 Flaveria bidentis | reverse complement strand
TTTACAAGGATAATAGAAGCTAGTCATCCACATATCCGGCTCTAGATGCCAATGTTGGGTTTGTTGGACCATATCAAAGTTGTTTAACCAATTAAATATGAAAAACGCAGTGGAATAAAACCTTAATATTATGATTCGTAATCTGAAAATTAAGGCTCATATCATAACAACAACAAACCCAAGAACATAAGGATCATTTATATGTGTATGAACTAGCTATCAAGAAAAAGAAACTACCAAAAGCAACACTTACAAACTACCTTTTGTAGAGCTACAGAAAAACGAATTTGGATGAAGAGAATGAGATTCTTGAATGACCAAAACACCAAGGAAAGGTGTTCTCAAGCTTCCATACCAACAAGCATCAAGCAAACACATTGTTGCTAGGATTTCTCAACCAAAAATGAACCAAGAAGGGGCTGAAAATCCGATTTTCAGCTATGAAACTCTTCAAGAAACTAGAGAGAAAATGGACTTGGTTCTTGCATGTAAGAGAGAGAATGAGAGGATAAGAGTGTGACCTTTCAAGTGAGTTTCTTTTGTTTTAAGACACAAAAGAATAACCAGAAGGAAAGGGGCGGCCGAATTGGTCTCTTATTTTGGGTTTCCCCCCAAAATTTTTATAAAACAAAATTTTTACAAGTAACTTTTATGAGTTATGTAATTAACCAATTAATTATATAACTTATACACACTCTTATTATTTGATGTCATTTAATCAAATCAAATAGCATTAGTAATAATACTCTTTGACAAAATATCCATATAAGTTGTTTCATCTCATATGCAATTTATTTAGAAAACCGATTTTCTAAATTGGTGTAATTATATAATTGCATGATCATATCATCAATTAAACATTTATATTGGTGTTGCTAAGTTTGTTATTGGGTATGACCCGACTTAGAACATTACGTACTAACCACATCATTGTTCTATGTGTCCTGGGCATAAAGAATCCAACACATATCCTTTGAACAAAATTAGTAGTTAACATGTCAGTCTTAACTAATCATGAGCAACTTTGGTGGATCATCTTATCAACCGCCAAACTTGGAAACAAAATCAGATTTCAAATGCTGGAAAATCAAGTTCAGGAATCATGTAAATTATACAGATTCTGACTTATGGGTCTCCATAACAGAAGATCCTAATATTCCATTCACCCTCGGGTTGGATTATAATGATAACAATCAACCCATAAGCACTAAAGATCTGACACCTAATGATATTAAGAAGGTTAGAGTTGATATCAAAGTTGTTGGTCCATATGATCGTATAACAGTGCAAATGAGATGAAGAATCGTTCAATATCAAACACACAATCTAAACAAGATGAACAATGAAGATTGAACACAATAACAATTCAATCAATAATAAAACAATGAAGATCATAACATTCAATAACAACAAACCACAATGATATTTCTGTGTAATAATTGCTTAGAAATGGTAACTTGCAACAAGGATCAACGATTAGGGTTTTGCAAGCTTACCCACAATGATAATGATCAAAAACTATATATAGCAGTCTTAGTTTCGCAGACAGTTTCGCTGTCTGCGAAACTGTTCTGTCGAAACAATAGTTTCGCCCGACAGAAACAGTAGTTTTGTCAAGCGAACTAATCAGCTGATTGTGAGCGAAACTATAGTTTCGCTCACAGTTTCGCTGGACTGCAAAACAACATAAATATAATTACATACAAAAGGAAACTAACAAAAGACCTATTACATGCAAAAGTACACAATCTAAACTAAGGTGAGTCCAACCTATACACGATCTTCAATAGTCCCCCTAGGTTGGAACTCACCACCTTCACTCGTCTTGATGTATATTTTCAGCTCTAGTGCCCTCCGTTGACTTTGATTTGTGTTCAACACCTCTTGCAACAACTTCCTCGGGGGCTTCAACATATGATTCTCCATGGTCTCTTCCTACTTCACGAGCCCTTCGGGATGAGCACTCGCTTGCTCAAACTGCTTGGCCAAATTCTATATATCCATGTTTAGATCATCTTGGACCCTTACCCTCTCTGGTAGTTTCTTCACCTTTCCCCTCACACCTCTGATCTTATTTGCCATAGTCATAAACAAACTGGCTTCCTTCCTCGTCTTATCACTACACCTGCTTTGATATGATTCTCACGTAGAACCAGCAGGTCTTCATCAAAGAAGCTAAAAAGTTCCATTGGATCAAAGACTTTGAACTCAGCATCATTCTTCACTCTGATAATTGCCTCCCCCATATTGTTATCATAAAACCAATTTTCAAATTTCTGTAGTTGTTAGGGGAGGGGATTTGCCAATCCGACCCTATTCATGGTCTTTGGGGGTTTCACCCTTAGTACAATCTTTCCCTTGCAAGTCTCCCAATCCTTGTCTCTCTTTGATCTTTTCCTCTCATCCTTCATGTATCCAAAAGACTCAAAGTTGTCATTTAGGCCATTCTGAATCTCTTTCTCCAAAAGTAAGGCTCGTTCACTAAGATTTGCATTTAGTAAGGGTAGAGCCACCAACCGTCTCATATCCCACTTAGGCAAGGTCTTGAATGCCTTCCTCTTATGCATGTTGCTAATTCCACCCTCTTTCCCCTTTATCATGAACATTTTGAGGCCGGGCTAATAACACCAACTTATAATCCTCTTATCAACCTCCTTCTTACTCAACCCTTCCATGTGTTAAAAAAGGGAGTTAGTTCTTCTGGCTCTTTCTTTTTAACAAACCATTTAGCTTTATCCATCTCAAAGACATCTTCATCAAGCTCTCCCATATTGGCTACATATATCAATGGCCTCTCATCAACTTCATAGAATTCTGGTTCAGAATCATAATCTACTAGTTGTTCATCATCCTCTTCTTCATCAACTAGTCCCTTTCCTTTCTCATCATCTTTGTCAACTGACTTCTCCTTCACCACATCTTCTCCAACTAGATCTTTTTCCATATCAAATCCCATGTTTAGAAACCCAGCCTCCTAAATTTCCTCCTCATTTTCCCTACCTTCATCTTCATGTCTTATTTCAGGACCTTCAGCACTAGCAGATGCTACACCAGATATGCCCTCTCCTACCCTAGAGGAAGTACCCATGTTCATGAATGGGTATTTAGAAGTGTTAGTTAAATCATCTAACACAGATTGAGTTACTTGATTGGGCAGGCCGGTAGCAGCTTTCAATTGACCAACTTCTTCAAACAACTTCTTTAGCAGTAAGTTTTGATCTACCAGCAACTTCTTCATTCCCTCTATCACCTCATCTTTTTGCTTCTCCCGTATCTTTTGGTTGGTGAGTTTGGTCTTTATTATGCTCAGTTCATTTTCCAGAGATCTATTAAGGTTATGAATCATATCCTCATCTAAGCTTCCTCTTTCTTCCACAAAATTTTGAAAAGTGGTTTTATGATAACAATACGGGGGAGGCAATTATCAGAGTGAAGAATGGTGCTGAGTTCAAAGTCTTTGATCCAATGGAACTTTTTAGCTTCTGTGATGAAGACCTCCTTGTTCTGTGTGAGAATCGTATCAACGCAGGTACAGGTGATGAGACGAGGAAGGAAGCCAGTCTGTTTATGACTATGGCAAATCAGATCAGAGGTGTGAGGGCAGAGGTGAAGAGACTAGCAGAGAGAGTAAGGGTCCCTGATGATCTAAACATGGATATACAGGATTAGGCCTGGTAGTTTGTGCAAGCGAGTGCTCATCCTGAAGGGGCTTGTGAAGCAGGAAGAGACCATGGAGAATCATGTGCTGAAGCCCCCGAGGAAGTTGTTGCAGGAGGTGCTGAAGACAAATCAAAGGCAAAGGAGGACACTGGAGCTGAAAAGATACATCAAGACGAGTGAAGGTGGTGAGTTCCAACCTAGGGGGAGTATTGAAGATCATGTAGAGGATAGACTCACCTTAGTTTAGATTGTTTACTTTTACTTGTAATAGGTCTTTTGTTAGTTTCCTTTTGTATGTAATTAGATTTATGTTGTTTTGCAGTCCAGCAAAACTTGTGAGAGAAACTATAGTTTCGCTCAAAATCAGCTGATTAGTTCGCTCGGTAAAACTACTGTTTTTGCCGGGCGAAACTATAGTTTCGGCAGAACAGTTTCATAGACAGCGAAACTGTCTGCGAATCTAAGACGGCTATATATAGTTTTTGATCATTATCATTGTGGGTAAGCTTGCAAAATCCTAATCGTTGATCCTTGTTGCAAGTTACCATTTCTAAGCAGTTATTACACAGAAATATCATTGTGCTTTGTTGTTATTGAATGTTATGATCTTTATTGTTTTATTATTGAATGAGTTGTTATTGTGTTCAATCTTCATTGTTGATCATGTTTAGATTGTGTGTTTGATATTGAATGATTCTTCATCTCATTTGCACTGTTATACGATCATATGGACCAACAAAAGCATACAGCCTGCTTAGTATGGCTTTACCAAAAGAAATATTGATCAGATGTTAAAACTATAAAAAAACAAATTCCTTGTGGAAGATTCTTCATACACTCTATGAAGGGAGTGATGAAATCTGAAGCAATAGGAAGGACACCCTGCGTTCATAATATGAAACATTTCTTCATATTGAGGGTGAATCAATTCCTTAACAACTCCACAGGTTTATGCAACTTGTTACAGAAATGAACATTCTGGAGTTGAAATACACAAATGAGGAATTGAACAAGAAAATGCTCCATACTTTACCAGAAAGTTGGAAGCAAATTGTATCCATATTCAAGAACACCATAGATCTCAAAGCAGTCGGACTAGATACTCTAGTAGCAAAAGTTGAGGCTCTTGAAATAGATGAGAAATCAAGAAACAAGAGTGTAAGAACTCATGTATCACCATATCACTTTATTGAAACAAGAAGTGCTGGAAGTGCTTTCATGTCCAATAATGATGGTGATAACTCTTGTACTTTGAGTAAAGATGAAGAGGAAGTAAGTTTTTATGCTTCAAAACCTCCTAAGAATTCTTCTCAAAGTAAGTCAAGAAAAGAGAAAGAAAGAACATATGATCAAAGAGATAAATCATTTGTAAAACAACAACTAACAATCAATCAGAGTCTATCATTGTCATTCTAGACTTTGAAGAACAAAAAGTAGCTTTTGCAGCTTTCAGTTCAAGCTTTCCTAGGAAGTTCATTGCCTACTGCCAACATGTGCCATCAAGATTTAGAAGAACTACCTCCGGATGTAGTGAAGGAGATAGATCTACAATGGAAAATGGAAATGATTGCTTATAGAGCCAAACAAAATCTAAGAAGAAACAAGAATTTGGCTGCTGTAAGTAAATCATCATAGATTAGAGTTGATAAGTCAAAGGTAAGATGCTTCAAGTGCAATCTCCATGGACACTTTTCCAGAGAATACAATCAACAAAATGTTGACTCAACACAACATCAGAATCATCAGGCTAAACAACCTTCATCAACTCAAAGATATTTCAGATAACCACAACTGGCCAACTCATCCCCACTAGCCACCAATACACTAGCAGGAACTAGCATCTCTAAAGAATTTGGGCTGATCATTCTTCAAGATGGAACCTATGACTGGAGTTTTTATGAGAAGGAAGTCATAGAAGAAAATCAACCTCTAATGGCTCACATGGAAAACAAAGTTTCACCCACGGCAAGTGAGGTAAGAGATAGGTTATGTTCATCAATATGTGTTGAGGAAGTAGAAAGATATAGAGTCCATGCTCAAAAATTAGCTAATAAAGTTAAAGAAACAATGATTTTGAATGAATCTCATGTAAGAGAACATAAATTATATCAAATTAAAATTAACTCTTTACAAAAGGATTTAGACAAAATTGTTTATGAAATTTACAGTTTGAAAGCACAAGTTGAGCATCTGACCACTTCCTTAACCAGATCCATGGCTGATCATGCATCAACTGAAGTGAAACTTTAGAAGTTTCAACTATCATCTCAGCAATATGAGAAATTATTAAACTCTCATATTGAATCAAAGAACAGGTCTGGGTTGGGTTATAATGTTGTGGCACCTCCTATTAACAATAACTATGTTCCTATGCCTGAATCAATGACAAATAATCTGTCAAAACATTTTGTGCCAAGCACCAATATAGGAACTAGATCTAATCAACCAAACATTGATAATAAAACTGAGGTGAATGAAACTGACTCTTCTGAATCAGAAAAGATTAATCAATTGAATTCAGAATTTGACTTTGATGACTTTGATGAGTAGGATGATTCTGATGAACATGATGATGATCTTGTCACTAAGGGTAAGAATGTTGTTTTTGTAACAAATATTCCAAAAGTGCTTGAAGAAACAAAGTTGCCTTACACCTCTAAACAAAAAAACATGCTGAAATCCATCTGCAAGAGAATAGCTCAATTAAATGAAGGTCTTCAAGAGCTAAATCAGCAACAAACTTCTTCCAACAAAATAAATGAGAAGTCTGCCTGTACTGAGGAAAGACACAAATCCATGGAAAAAAGAAGGAAAAAGGCATCAGGATCATCAGCTGAAAGTACCGGATCAGCGAAAAAAGAAAACTTCTTCGGTAGAACTTAATATTGATTTAGTTGATGATCTACGGAAGAGGAATTCAGAAACAAACAATCAAAAGCAACATAATGTGGAAAAGAAAGAATCTACTCCAAAGCTGAAGAAGAATGAAAAACCTCAAAAGTTGGCAAACCATAAGAATGATTCTGAGAAAGAATCAGATGAGAAGTATTGCAAATGGTGTGACATGAAAACCCATATTACTGAAGATTGTTACTTCAGTAGCTACTGTTCTATTTGCAATATGAACAATCACATGACTGCTGACTGCTACTTCAACAAACATTGTGCTATCTGCAACAAAAATAACCATTCCACTCAGGAATGTTATTTCAACAAAAAGAGCAAGACAAAAGGCACAAAGAAGAAAGAATCAGATAAGTCTGAACCAGACACTCAATCTACTAATTATGAAAAGGGTTCAAATCTAAAGAAGTCTGAACAAAAATCAAAGTCAAAATCAAAGGATAAAACATCCTCAAGTGCTCATCCATCAAAGAAAAGATCAACTTTCCAGTCATCAAAAACACCTCTCAAAAGGGTAGATTTGACTGATAAGGAAACAAAGGATGATGATGTATTCTATGATAATTTTGAAAAGGGAATTCATATAACTCATTCAAAAATAAAAGATTGTGAGACATTTAATCATAAAGTTTCATCATCAAACTCAAAGTCCCAAATAAACAAACATAAGATGAATCAAGAAGAAATTGGGAAACAAGAGCCCAGTTCATCAACATCCCTTTCAACAGAATCATTCTCATCTGAAACAACTCAGGATGAATCAAGAAAAAAATAAAACTAAAACATCAAGACTTATTCATAAAGGAGTAACTATTTTAGACACTGCTGGTAAACCCAAGATCATTAAGTCTTGGGTTGTCAATTTTAACTGATTTATTTCTGAATGCAGGAATAATATTAGAGAGCTGACAACAAGTGGTATGTTGACAATGGTTGTTCTAGGCATATGACAGAAAACTGATCACTTCTCCATGATTTCAAACATAAAAATGTTTCTTATGTGGCATTTGGTGGGGATAAAAATGGAGGTAAAATTGTTGGTGAACGAATGCTAACAAATGGTATACTCAAGTTTGAGAAAGTAAATTATTATGAAAATTTACAGTATAATTTACTGATTGTGTCTCAAATTTGTGATCAAAATTATACCACATTGTTTGATAATACTAACTGTTACATTCTTAGGCCAAGTTTTTCTGTTCTAGAATATTTGGTCCTATTAAAGCATCAAGAAAAGGAAACACTTATGTTTTGGACATGAACAACACCTCACTAACAAAACGTGAAACATGCCTTCTATCTATGTTATGAGAAGATATATCTCAATTGTGGCACAGAAGGCTTGTCCATTCTAACATGAAGAACATGAACAAATTGGTGAAAAATGACCTAGTCATTGGATTGCCAAAGAAAGAGTTTCATTGCTCAACTCATTGTTCTTCTTGTTACAAAGGAAAACAACATAGAGTGTCACATAAATTCAAAATTATCAATACTAATACTACATCACTCAAATTGCTTCACATGGATCTGTTTGCTCCTACCAATGTGTTGAGCATTGGAAAAAGGCAATATTGTTTGGTGATAGTTGATGAATTCACAAGATTTACATGGGTCTTTTCCTTAAAACAAAAGAGTGAAACATCAAAAACATTAATGGACTTTGTGATCAAGATTGGGAATCAACTTGATACAAAAGTTATACTTTTTTGGAGAGACAATGGTACTGAATTTCTCAATTTTGACTAAATTCCTTTGACAGGAGCAAAGGTATTTCAAGGCAATTCAGTACACCAAGAACTCCACAACAAAATGGAGTTGCTGAAAGAAGAAACAAAACTCTCATTGAAGCAGCAAGAACAATGCTAGCTGATTCACAATTGCCTATCACCTTTTGGGCTGAAGCAGTGAATACTGCATGCAATGTTTAAAACAGGACATTAATTGTCAAAGAACACAACAAAACTTCTTATAAGCTCTTGTTTAAAAGAAAACCATACATAGGATATCTTAGAGTTTTTGGATGTCACGTATCTGTTTTAAACATAAAAGAATCATTGGGTAATTTTTTAGAAAAATCATATGATGGTTTCTTTGTTGGATATTCTTCAACATCTAAATCTTATAGGATCTATATTCCACAACATAACATTGTGGAAGAAACTCCTAATGTATCCTTTAATGAATTTGTATTCACTAAATTTGTTAAAGGTTCATCATGGTTGTTTGACATAGATGCTCTAACTGAATCATTTAACTACGATTATTTGAACACTGCAGGATCTGATGAAGTGTTATCCATTTTTTCCATCTCATATGAATAAAGTAACATTATCTGCTAATCCTCCAAGGATACACACATCCTCATATGCAAACACTTCAGCAGTTGCTAACACTGCATGTGAAGATGAATGTTGTCCCTGCCACAGGTCCATGTTCTCAAGTGAATACACCACAGATTGGAATTGGTTCTACTCATTACTTATCATCCGGAGAAGTACCTGCAACTCCTACGGAAGAGCTAAATGCTTCCGGAGAAGTTCCTGTAACTCCTATGGATGAGCAACCTGATTGTGGAGAAGCCCTTACAGCTCCTGTAGAAGACAATCATGATGCTACTGATAATCAAGCTACTGAAGATCATTCAACACCACATGTTGAACATTGTGACTACTTTCTAAACTCTCAACCTCGTTTGGATCAAACTGTAACAATGGATATGACTAATCTGGAATCATCTATTCTAGTTGAATAAACTCCATCAACAAGAATAAATAAGACTCATCCAGTCAACAACATCATTGGAGATCTTACAAAGAGAACTACAAGAAGCGAAAGTGGTAATGCCAACATTTCCTCCAAACATCACTGCTGCTTTAAAAGACAATAGCTGCATTGAAGCTGTGCAAAAAGAGCTTCAACAATTTAGAAAGCAAAAAGTATGGTCTCTAGTTGATTTACCTAAAGGCCAACATCCAATTGAAACAAGTTGGCTATACAAAAAAAACTGGATGATAGAGGGATAATTGTAAGAAATAAAACAAGGTTGATTGCACAAGGATACAAACAAGAAGAAGGAATAGACTATGATGAAGTTTTTGCACTAGTTGGAAGAATTGAAGCCATAAGAGTGTTCATAGCATATGCATCATATAAGAAGTTCACTGTGTATCAGATGGATGTCAAGTGTGCATTCCTATATGGAAAAATTGATGAATAGGTCTATGTGTCACAACCCCCTATTTTTGAAGATCCTCATTATCCTCATAGGGTATACAACCTTGACAAAGCCTTATACTGTATTCACCAAGCCCCAAGAAAATGGTATGAAACACTATCATCTTTTCTGCTTAAGTATGGCTACAAAAGGGGAACCATTGATCATACTCTCTTTCTCAAACAAGAACGTTGTTCAAATATATGTTGATGACATTATATTTGGATCAACTAATAAGAGATTGTGTGTAAATTTCGAAGAATTGATGAAATCTGAATTTTAGATGAGCTCAATGGGAGAATTGACTTTCTTTCTTGGTCTTCAAGTTCATCAAAAGACAGATGGGATATTCATCAATCAACAAAAATACATACATCAAATTGAAGAAGTATAATCTTGCTGATACATCTTCATGCAAAACACCAGCCTCAACATGAAGTCGAGGGAATTGATTACAACGAAGTGTTTGCACCTGTGGCAAGAATGGAAGCCATCCGTATCTTTCTAGCCTATGCATCGTACATGAAGATTAAATTCTATCAGCTTGATGTGAAGAGTGCATTCCTTCATTGTGAAATCCGAGAGATAGTGTATGTCAGTCAACCCGAGGGATTTGAGGATCTGTATCATCGAGACAAAGTTTACAAGCTAGATAAAGCTCTATATGGGCTTCATCAATCCCCAGAGCATGGTATGAGAAGCTCTTGACTCATCTTGTGAAACACGGGTTTCGAAGAGGAGTGATTGATTATACATTGTTTATCAAAGAAAAGGATGGTGACTTACTGCTTGTACAGATCTATGTTGATGACATAATCTTCGGGTCCAAAAACGAAGAATTGTGTAAAGAATTTGAATAAGTAATGAAGGCTGAATTTGAGATGAGTGCCATGGGAGAAATGAACTTCTTTCTTGGTTTACAGCTGGATCAGACACCTAAGGGAATTTTCCTACATCAAACCAAGTATGTAGGCGATATTCTCAGTCGGTTCGATATGGAGAATGCTTCGGCAGCTGAGACTCCACTTGCTACAAACCACGATGTGGCACCCGACGAAAGTGGCGATCTGGTTGATGCCACGATGTACAGAGGAATGATCGGATCTCTCATGTACCTCACCGCCTCACGACCGAATATCATGTACGCAATGTGTCTATGCTCCAGTTATCTGGCGAAATCAAAGGTCAACCATCACATCAGAGTTAAAAGGATATTTTTTTATCTGAAGGGTACTCCAACACTCGGGTTGTGGTATCCTCATGATGATGATTTCGAGCTTATAGCGTATAGTGACTTGGATTACGGCGGTTGCAAAATGAACTAAAAGTCAACATCAGCGGGATGTCAATTCTTTGGGAGAAGATTTGTCACCTGGCAGTGTAAGAAGCAGACATCGGTTGCTCTGTCAACCTCTGAAGTTGAATATGGTGTTGTAGCAAGTTGCTGTTTACAGATCATTTAGAATCAACAGCAAATGCGGGATTACAGTTTTCAATTTTCTAACACTCCTATTTATGTTGATAACTCTTCTGCTATAGGCGTAACTAAAAATCAGGTCCAACATCCCAAAACCAAACACATCGGAATTAAATATCACTTTATACGTGATTGTTTTGAAAAGCATTTATTCGATTTGTTAAAATAAATACGGATTTTCAACGCGCCGATCTCTATTCAAAAGCTTTTGATAAACCGAGATTTTTATATCTCTTAGCGGTTAATGGCGTGAAAAAGAAAAGTGATGTAATTTCAGAGGATGAAACTATGTAGTTTGACATTTTTGTTTTTATTTTCTTTCTTTTTTCTTCTTTTAATTTCCTGTTTTATAAAATTCAAAAACTCCAAAAAAAATTTGGTTTTTAAGTTTTAGGGGGAGAATAGTTTAAGTTAGTATTAAATTTAGTTGTTTTAATTTCAGTACATAAAAAAAACGAGGGAGGAGGACAATCTAGCTAATAGAAATGAGATCGAATCTGTGATACTGATTCAATGCCTATGGAAAATGATAGTACACAGGAACAAAGAGTTTGGGACATTAAAAGAATGAAAGTGTTTAAGATGCAAATTCAAAGTATAAGTCTGAGAAGTCTAAGCAACATAAAAGGAAAAATGATAGTAAAACTAGCTACTACAAAGATAACACAGAGAAAGTAAACCAAAAGGTTTGTTAGGACCGTGTACGGGATGGAGTACTAGCTGATTCACATGTATACCAACTCAAATAGTGCGGAATCCTATTTTATTGGTGATCCAATCAGTGAGAACACATGTAGAATCAATCTTAGATTGAATCTAACGTTAAGAACCACTGCAAATCGATTTAGTGTGATCTATGAACCTGGATCAGGTTCTATGAAGTCTCTGGACGGCTAGGGTACGATTTAGTACTTAGGTATTCGAAGTGTTCTGTTTTTCCACGAATTAAGTGGTATTTATAGGTTAGGGTTTCTCATTCGTGTGACTGAACCATTAGCATGGTTCAGTCATGCGACTGAGTCATGCAGTTGATCCATCTGCACGACTGAGTGTCGTGCGATTGAGTCAATCTCATGTCACAATCGTGCGACTGATCCAGTCTCCTGGTTTAGTCGTGCGACTGGTTCATTAGCATGAAGTTGTTCATGCTTATGGTCCATTAGCATGGGCCATTCACATAACAACTTCAGATGACTAAGTTTAAACTTATTTCTCAACCATTCTTGACTAAGAACTATGTAAACAACCACAAACCTATATAGTTAGTTCAACCATATGTTATCATACAATAAGCAATGAAATATTAAACACAATAAGCATAACCACAAAATATATTTCATTCAGTACTCATTCTAATACATATATGAAAGACATGAAAGACATTTTACATTTGAGCTCCTAAACTAGGTACACATGTATCTACATACTCCCCCTTGGACCTAGCTTACTCTATTGTCTAACATTCTTCATCAGTTCTTCAAACTTCTTGTACTTCTCCTCTCTTGTAGCTCCAACATGTATCTCAAAAGCGAAACAGAGCCTTATTACATTTAAACTGGATGGCTTGTACAATGTCTTGCATGTCATAGAATAATGGCCACTTGTATAAAGTGTAAACATAATTAGCCGACAAGTTCGTGAGCCACATCGGGTCAAACACCCTGATTGTTTCCATATTTCCATCTTTGTTCAACACTATGACTGTCTCACCTGTTCTCCAATCGTAGTACCAGCATTTAAAGTGTGGAGTGAAGTCCTAAGGCATTTCCCTTAGAGGGATTCTCGACATTATGCGCGGAGGAATTCACTTCAGCATAATCTTTGGCTTTCCAGTAATGGCATCAACTTCAGATCTTCTGATATACCTCGTTGGTTGTTGAGGTTTGAAGTTGACCCACCTGGTGTGGTACTCTCTCTTCAAAGCTGCTTCAAACCAACCTGACATCTTTTGAGGGTCAGCATATAGCAGCGTCAATTTAGCTAGCTAGTTAAGCTCAAAACTGGGTAGAGTCTTAAGATCATGTGACAATTGACTTCTAGTTGAAACACCAGCATTGATATCACCAATGATTTGAGACATTGGGTGATTCTTCAGCTCTTGGTAGACAATAAAATTTGTGCAAGTGTTTGTAGGAGATTCAGCAGCAACAGATGTTGATCCAGACTCTTGAAACCAAAAAGGAGATGGCAATTCAAACGAAGTAGATGATTTAGAGCACTGCTTTGGGCTCTGATCTTTGCAAAACATGCCGCCCATTCAGCCTTTTTGATGTTGACATTGGCGTCCGAGGCTTGGGCTTAATCTTTATTCTTCTCCGACTCCTCCTCCATCTCATCTACTGTTTCAAATGTATCACTGACAAAAGTGTCACCCAGATTGGGAACCACATTTCCCTCGTTGTCAGCATACTCTGGCCAATGCCGATTACGTGGCGCCTTCTGACAAGAAGTAGCGTCACGGCGATAGTGATTCCGATGTAGAGATTATTGAGCTACCCACCAATGACTACCGCCCTTATACCTCTCTCTGTGGCTACGACACGACTCCCCACCATTCGTACCAGAGACTCTTCCTCAGACTCCTCCTCCATCTAAAAGTCAGGGTGAATAGGAGCTAGTTCGGGTCCACCCTGACTATCCCCTCCCTGATCATCATCATGATCATCACCATCGGAATCAACGAAGGGTAGAGCAATCTTCTCTACATCTGAATCACTCTCCTCGTGGTGCCACTTATCCCTTGCTAGTGCCACGTAATCTTCCCAGGCCAGATGCCTGAACAATCTCCTCACAGGGGGCTTAACCTGCTTTCCTCTGTACACCTTCACGCGTCCCAATGTGGTGTCATCCATTACCTCAAGTGATAACGCATCATGGCTCTCCTTAGGCAAAGAAAGGAGCTTCTCGTTGATGATCATCTGAAGAAATCTCGGGTACATGCAGATTGCCTCTTTGCCTTTTGCCTCTATATTCTCGATCAGGTAGGAGAAAATCATGTTGGAGAAGCTGAAGGGGTGATTCAGCACTAGTGCCACGTAGGCATTTTGGATTTGGTCTGATAAGTCATCAAATCGACCCATTCTCGAAGAATGCACTTCAGTATGACGTGTGCTAAGTACTTGAACTAGGGACACAAGTTGCTTTTGTTTAGCACACCTGCATGGATTTCCCCAGAGTACTTCATCCTGAGAAAACATCCCCTCACAGTCAGAGGGTGTAACCTGGTTGGGTGAGCAGCATCATCACCTAGGTCCAGTACACGTAGAAGGTCTACCGCTGTTACCACTATCTCTTGCCCAAAGATGGTGCTCCGTATGCTGTAGGGCTCACTAGATCGGTCAATTGATGCACCCTCCAAGAAGGCCTGTTGTATAGACTGGTAGGGAGTGCATGGTGTAGATATCGCTCTATAAATTCTTGATCTCTTTAGGAATGCTATAATCCCAGCAAACTCGACAACATTCCGATCTGCCGATCTGCCATGAATCTATAACACAAGAAACATACATATTAGATCAGTACATAATAGAAGCCATTTCACTTTAAACTCTTTGAGATCAGTCTGGTTCAATCGTGCGATTGAATCATACGACTTAGTTCAGTCGGTTGACTGATCATGCGATTGAGTTCAATCGGGTGACTGATTCAGGGACTGAGTTCAGTCGGGTGACTGAGCCAGTGACTGAGTTCAGTCGGGGGACTGAGCCTGCGACTGGGTTCTTTTGGGCGATTGAGCTCATACGCCTCGTTTTTGGCCGACTGAGTCATTCGCCTAGCTCAGTCATGCAATTGGTTCATTAAGGTGACTATTCGCATGACTGACTGTCTATTCGATTGAAATTCAAATTGTGAGCAAATCTTAATACTAGACATAGTGGTTTGGCTCATTAGACTCACACTCACCCTACTTAGCACCTAATATCCTTGATTTCAACATTTTACTTAGTTTTATTGGTTTATTAATCCAAATAGGTCTCGGTTCTTTGTTCGATTCGAATTCAGTCATTTAGGTCACAAAATGATTTCCATTTGAGTAGATTGCACCGTATTGTACCTGTATAAACACTATCGATCGTCAGAATACAACAATTTGTGGTTAACCAAGATCAATAGACA
>BJCM01243164.1:0-12222 GCA_018326385.1 Flaveria bidentis | reverse complement strand
AACACCAATTAATATTTAATTGATGATATGATCATGCAATTAAATAAATACACCATTTTAGAAAATGGGTTTTCTAAATAGATTGTATGTGAGAAAGAACAACTTATAAGGATATTTTGTTCATGGAATTATTTGTAATGTTGTTTAATTTAGTTGAATAACATCAAATAATAAAAGATTTATGTGTTATATGATTAAAAGGTTAATTACATATCTATTTTAAAAACACTAGTTGATATATTGATTTTGGTTTTGGGGGGAAAAACCCCACCCAATGACCATATTCGGCCGCCCCCTTTTGGGGTGTGGGTCTTGGTGTTTTCAATATACCATTCTCAAAAAACAACACACACACTCAACTCTTTTCTCTCTCTCACATGCAAGAACCCAATGATTGAAGACACAATCTTTTCCTTTGAAGAAACTCACGGCTGGAAGCTTGTTCCAACAGCTTCTTCTTTGCGATTTTGGTGTCAAAATCCTAGCAACAAGGTGCATTGCTTTATGCTTGTGGGTATGCTAGCTTGAGGAGACCTCTCCTTGGTGTTTTGGCTGTTCAAGAACATCATCATCTTCATTCAAATCCCGTTTTTCAGCAGCCCTTTTGGAAGGTAGTTCATCAACATTTTTGGGCAGCTTTGGAAGGTAGTTCCATTGTTCCTTTTGGTTGTTATTTCTTGTTGATAGCTTGTTCAAACACATATGAATGATCATATGTTCTTGGGTTTGTTAAAACAAAGTAAAGAACCTTAATTTTCAGATTATGAATCATAATCTTAAGGCTTTAATCCGCTGCGTTTTCATGTTTAAATGATTAAACAACTTTGATTATGGTCCAACAAACCCAACAGATTGGGGACTGAATTATACTGTTTAAGTATGATATAGATTATCCATGCGCCTAAACAGTGGCCCATGCGCCCAACTGAAAATAACTGCCTAAGTGTCCCATGCGCCATAACCTCATGCGCCCGCGCCCGAATAGTACTCATGCGCCTAAAATTAGGCTGAAAATGACTAAGTGTTCATGCGCCCAGACACTCATGGGCCTGCATAGTGCCCATGCGCCTAGAATTGCCCAAAATAGACTAAGTGTTGCTCATGCGCCCCAATAGTGCCAATGCGCCTGAAAGTTCCCCATGCGCCCCAATAGTGCCAATGCGTCTGAAAGTTCCCCATGCGCCTAAGTGTTCCCCATGTGCCTGAATGGCCATGCGCCTGCATAGTGCCCATACGCCTAAAGACTTAGAAATATTTTCTGATTTTTGGGGAAAAATAAAATGTAGGCTTTGACTTGGGAGGTTCCCGGGGGTAAAGTAAGTTGACTTTTTGAAGTCATAGATGATGTGATGGATGATGTATGATATGCCATGCATGATGAACGTAAAGTATTATTTTAATAAAGTGAAAGATTTAAGATAATGAAAGTGGAACATAATGAACGAATGAAAAGTCTTGCAAGCAAATGAATGGAGGTTCAAAACTCAATGAGAGTTGTTAGCTCAACTGTATGTTTACAGCGTGCGATATTGGCTAACCCTTAAGGGTTCACACACAGGGGGAGTTAGTCTATGTGACTACTCCATACGTGCGATACGTGCGGTATGTGTGATATGGGGTCCTCATTGCTTAACACTAGATGATATAGCTTTGTGCTCAAAAGGGGGGTTAAGTACAAGACCTAGATAGAAGTGAAAGATAATAAATGTATGAAAAGTGCGATGAGTACGAAATGTGCGAAACGTGTGAAATGTACGAAACGAACGATGATGAAGATAATAATTATTACCTTGATGTACGTATGATGTGTGATCACGTGCGATAGTAAAAAAAATGTTTTAGCGAATAAAAGGTAACATAATGTTTTATAAAACTAGAACTCTCTCAGCAACGCTGACTTTTATGTGTTTCTAGTTGGCAGGTAAAGGTTGTTGAGGATGGCACGGGGCGGCTACTTGGCTCTTTTTTGGATGGCATTCTTCTGTTTAATGTTTTTGCATTGTAATGCGAACAAACGATGTTTTGTAATGAATGTTGTATTAATATGCAAAAGCATTTATAATGAAATGAAAATGTTGTTTTTAATGTTTCCGCTGCTATGTTTTAGTAAGTTAATGTAAAATAATGTTTTATGTGCGATGACTGGCCAGCTGTAAGTGTCTCGGGAATGGGGCCTTACACCAGTTCATATGGGATTTGATCCTATCCCCTAGACTTGTTTGACAGACAATAAAGAACAACATGAAGTAAGAACTTCGACTTATAAGAAAAATTAAACTTATAGACTGTCAACCTATTCACATCTCCACCATATCCTATTGGAAGATAGGTGTTATCAAGGTCTAATTTGGGGAACTCAGTAGGAGCGCCTTCATCATAGAGCTCTAGATGCTCCCGGATGACTTGTTCAGTAATGACTAGCTCCTGGCCAAAAATGCTCATTCGAATAAACCTAACTCTATTTAGGAGTAATGTTTGACCCTTACTACAGAAATCTTCCATGTGGTTCAAGTAAACAATAGGGTTTACGGTCAGAGCATTGAAGTAGGAAGATTGGGTAAGGAAGGAGATGATATCTAAGAAGTCAACATCCTTGGTAGAGTCAAGGAATACGACTATAAGAAAGTTGAGTGCCATTGTAAGAAAGTTGATGATGAAACAAGTTTGAGTTGGGTAAATTTAGGGTGAAGGAGGCTTTGGACAGTAAATTTTGGTAAAAAGATAAAAGTGACGAATCCAGATTACTTAAAAGGGTAAAATGGCGGTGTTGGGTGGATAAGGTGAAAAGATGGTTTGAGGTTAGATGTGACAGTGGCGGCAAGCTGAAAAACCATTCAAAAGATTCTGACATCATTAATAAAATCATTGCTTTTTACTGTGTGGGGGCCCAAAGGTTTTCGTTACAGAGAGAAGTCTTCTTCCGAAGGTAAAAGTATTTCTGAAGGATTTTCTCTTCCGAATCCAAAACTTATTTCCGAGATTAAATGAATTTACTTTTGAGAATAAGAATGTCTTCCAAATGAAGAAGTTTTCAAGCTTCGGAAGTAGTGAAGATATGCTTCCGAGACGAAAAAATCTTCGGGAGATAAAACTTGAGTTGAGAAAACTGTCTTCGGAAGATAGTGAAGAGTTCCTTCGAGGGTAATTTTCTCTTCGAAAATACTCACACTTAATCATTTGGGAAGAATAACCTTTTGTAACATGGCTTATATTGTATTTGACAAAAAAAAGACACATTTTAAAAAGGTTTTCAAATAAGATATATTAGTCAATGTATATCATCCCAATGTCCGTAATGAAATACTTAAATCTTTGATCATCAAAGGCTTTGGTGAACAAATTAGCATATTGTTCATTTGAGTCAACTTTGACTAATTTAATTAGGTTTTTCTCAGGAATATCTCTAATGAAATGGTACCTAATATCAATGTGCTTTGTCTTGGAGTGCTTCATAGGATTTTTTGTGATGGAGATAGCACTATTCTTGTCAATGTGGATGGGGTGCTCATGAAGTGTAATCCATAGTCTAGCATCTAGTTTTGAAACCACAACAGCTGAGCATAGCAACTTGCAGTAGCAATGTATTCAGCTTCAGTAGTAGATGTAGAGACACAGAATTGCATCTTGCATTGCCATGAGATGATCCTTCTACCAAGAAATTGGCATCCTCCTGATGTGGATTTTTGTTAATGTTGCAGCCACCATGGTCACTATCTAAGTAGCCATATAGATTAAAGTTGGAGTTTCTAGGATACCAGAGACCATGCTTTGGTGCTCCTTTGAGGTATCTAAGAATTCTCTTAGCAGCAACCAGATGATACACCTTTGGAGCAGCCTGATATCTTACACAAATGCATGTAGCAAACATGATATCAGGTCTACTTGCTATGAGATACATAAGAGAACCGATGATTTCCCTATACTAATGTTGATCAGTATCCTCCCCCTCAAAGTCAGGACAAAGGTCATGGTTTCTGGATATGGGTGTCTTGACTGGCTTACAATCCTTCATATCAAATCATTCTAAGATATCATAGACATACTTAGATTGACAGATAAAGAACCCTTCCATCATTTGCTTCACCTGAATTCCAAGGAAAAAGTCCATTTTCTCATGGATCTCATCTCAAACTTCTTCTTCATAATGCTCTCAAAGTCTTTACACATTTGGCCATTTGAAGAACCAAAGATGATATCATCAACATAGACCTGAACGAGAAATATGACTTTCTTAAACTTCTTAATAAAAAGAGTTTTATCAATGGTTCTTCTATTATAACCATTCTTCATAAGAAACTAAGACAAAGTCTTATACCACAGCCTCGGTGCCTGATGCAGCCCATAAAGAGCTTAATCCAATTTGCACACATAGTTAGGGTGCTATGGGTCTTCAAATCCTAGAGGTTGGCACACATAGACCTCCCTATCTATATTTCCATATAGAAAGGCACACTTGTCATCAAGTAGATAGACAGTAAAAATTTTGGATGCAGCATAAGC
Source organism: Flaveria bidentis (assembly GCA_018326385.1). NCBI lineage: Eukaryota > Viridiplantae > Streptophyta > Magnoliopsida > Asterales > Asteraceae > Flaveria > Flaveria bidentis. The sequence goes on along the minus strand of BJCM01243164.1, from coordinate 7,722 downwards.
AAGGAAGATTCTAACTTCCTCTAGTCTTGCAACTAGTGCAAAGACATCAATATATTCAATTCCTTCCTCTTGGGTGTATCCTTGAACAACCAATTTAGCTTTATTCTTGATGATCAAGCCCCTATCATCTATCTTGTTCCTGAAAACCCATTTGGTGCCTATAGGTACTTGACAAGATGGTAGTAGGCAAAGGTTCCAAACCTTTTGTCTCTTGAATGAAGCATTTCTTCTTGCATTGACTAAACCCAGCTACTATATTGTAAGGCTTCTTCTACTTTCTTGGTTTCTATTTGAAACAAGAAGCATGAGTATAGGCAGTAATTCCCATGATGAGTTTGTCCCCTTAATATAGATGTTCTCAAATGGATGAGTGTTGTGAATCCTTGATATAGGAATCACTTCTAGTTGCAAAGATAGATCCAAGTTGGACATATTTTGCCCAGGAACATGAACACTTGGTCCAACTATTTTTTCAATGTCATTCAATGAGGACTAATTAAATGAAAATAAAACATCATCAACATCAACCGACTAAGATGTAGTATTAGCATTTGCTTGTTCCTTCATAATAATACTTCCATCAGCTTGGTGTTGTATGTTATCAGCTGATGAGTTATTAGGCTCACTTTGCTGGTAACTTGTTGAAGCTCCACTGGTTCCTGAAATGGTCATACTATCGGATCTACGAATGATGGGAGCTTCAGGTTTAGAGACTCTTGGAGAACTTGGAAGAGGTCTGGGTAACTCAAATAGTTGGTCTTCATCAGAATCACTTTGAGTACCTATTTCGGCTGAAATATTCTCACAAGATGGTTTAGAATAGTTTGGAAACAATTCTAAATCAAAATATGATCAGGGCCATTCCACCTAACACTAACAGTGTGCACATTAACAACAATGTTTGATGATTCATCAAATTATTGATTTTTGATGTTATAGACTCTAAAAGAAATAGAGGTGGAGGAATATCCAACAAAGATAGCATCATCTGACTTCTTAGCAAATTTTGCCAAGTTTTCCTTTATGTTAAGTATGGTACACCTACTGCCAAAAGACCTTAGAAAGCCAATGAACAGTGGCCTCTTGTTCTCTAGCTCATAAGGGGTTTTTCAATGTGGGTTGACATTGAGGACCTTGTTCTGCATATAGCATACAGTGCTGACGGCCTCTACCCAGAATGTTAGAGGTAGCTTTGAATCAACTAACATGGTCCTAGAAGCCTCAATAAGTGTCAAGTTCCTCCTCTTAGCAACACCGTTTTGTTGAGGAGTTCTAGGAGAACTATATTGTTTGGCAATCCCTTTTGAGTTACAGAATCATTCAAGAATTTTATTCTTAAACTCAGTCCCTTGATCATTTATAATTATTTTTACCTTTTGATCAACTTGATTTTCTATTTTAAGAATAAAAGATTTTAATGTTTCAGTAGTTTCATCCTTAGTTCTTAAAAAGAATATCCATGTAAATCAATGTGCAATAAGTGTAATATAATTTCCTTCCAATGCTCATTATACTTGTTGGACCAAATAAATCCATGTGCAATAAGTGTAATAGGGTGGTGCTAGAGTTAACCTCTTTGGATTTGAAAGAGACTCTATGTTGCTTTCCTTTTAGGCAAGTTACATAGTTGTCTCTATAGAAAAATTCCTTTTTGGGCACACTATGTACCAATTTATTTTTAACCAATTTATTCATGGTTTTAAAATTTACATGACACATACATTTAGCCATAAGGCAGACTCGTCCCCATCAGCTTTAGAAAGAAAGCATGATACTTCACCCAATGGGGAAGCAATGTTCATATCCAACTTGTACATATCCCCTTTCATGGGAGATCTAAGAAGAACCAATTCCTAAGGAATTGTCATCCCAGGTTTGAGGATGATGCACTCATGTTTTGTGAAGAGCATTTGATGCTTTTTGTTGATACATATATGTACCTAGATCCTGACCTCAATGTAATATGCCTTGAATGTCTTGCACTTAAGTAATATTGGGTACTTAATGAAATGAGAATATTTGATTGTGATTTGTGTTGTTTAATATTTCATTAATGAGTAGTTTAACGCATATTGCCTTGATTATATAGGTTTGTGGTTGATTGAATTAATATAAATAACATTATAATGTTTAATACATTCAAACTTAACAACATGAAGTCATCATGCGAATGACTCAGTCGCACGACTGAACCAGGAGACTGGATCAGTCGTATAATTGTCACATAAGATTGGCTCAGTCGCACGACTGAACACTTAGTCGTGTGAATGGACCAACCGTATAACTCAATCGCACGACTGAACCATGTTAATAGTTCAGTCGCCCGAATGAGCAACCCTAACCTATAAATACCACTTAATTCATGGAAAAATGTAAGCATTCAATCCACTTCGACTCCAAACGTACCCTAGCCGTGCAGAAGCTGTAGATCGATTTCTAATCTATTCTTGATGTTAGATTCAATACATTATTGTGTCTACGTGCGTTCTCACTGATTGGATCGCCAATAAAATAGGATTCTACACTATTTGTTTTGGTTTACACGTTAATTAGTAGGTATTTCGTTCAAATACCTGATACTAACACTTTTGATCATAGAATTGAGAAACATTTAGGAGATTTTGTTCAAGCTGTTTGACAAAGTTCACTTTTTCGACTCTTAACAAGCCATTGGATACACTTCCTCTGCCTGAAATGTATCCTTAGTCTCACCTCCAAATTAAATAGGACCTCCATCAAAATGTAGAAATTGTTGAAGTAGGGATCTGTTCCCGGTCATGTGCCTGGAGCATCCACTATGCACTATCCAGATATTATTGTTCTTGTGTTATGAATGTCCTGCACATAAGCTGAAAAGTTAGTTTTTATTGGAAACCCAAGCCTGTCTGGTCTTGAGTTTTTCCATTGATGATGACATAAATGAACCAAAATGAATAGTAGAGGATTCAATTGATGTCTTTGAAGAGGAAGGTATGGCTACAACATCTTGTCTGACCTTCCATTCCATCCCATGGTTGGTCAGTTTAAAAGAGTTTGTTGAAGCTTGAGCATGATGAATTTCTTCCGAAGCTTCTTTGTTGATGGAAGAAGCATTCACTACCGTCTCTTCCGAGGTAGCCTTCTACTCGGAAGGTTTTAAGGAGGCTCTTGTTCTTTTGAGCTTTCCTTGGCTTAACTTCCGATGTGATTTTCCCTTCGGAAGAATGAGTTTCTTCTCAAAGTAACTTAGCTTCCGAAACCAGTTTTCCTTTTCTCATCACTTCAACCATGTGATAAGGTCCAAATCTTAATCCTTCCTTGGTTGCTTCCTTTTTAACATTATTTGCATAATGTGTGCTTGTTGGATTGTAATAAGAATATTTAGCCAAGTGGTTTTGCAGATCACACATTATGCATGTAATGTTAATATTTGATTTTAAGGACTGAGGTTTCTTAATCTTCTTGTCTTCCTTTACAGCCTTCCCTTTTGACTTCTGATCCTTTGGCTGGATAGGAGTGTTGGTACTACACTCCTTTCCTAAATCAAAAGTGTTACACCCTAGAATCCAGCTGAAATGAAAACACCCTTTCGTTTTGGGTCAATCTTCAGCTTAGATTCAACTACTTTCTTAGCAGTTCTTCTGGCTGCCTTTGCCCGGTTTCTTCTAGCTTTGGTGGATAGGTGTTGATCATCACAAGTAGAAATAGGTTGATTTACCTGTTCCTTCCCTGTGGTGGTCTCGATTTTTCCATCATTATTCAACTCAAGGGAAGATGGGTCAGTTGATGGGTGTGCTCATGTTTAAAAGAAGATACTATTTTCTCTAACTCCTCAATTTTATGTTGATAGTTAAATTCAGCCTTCTTAATATCATCTTTTAAGAAGTTTAAGGACTTAATATTGGATTTAATTTCCATGTTATACCCAGTACATTTTAACCTTCACAATACAGGCTAGAGTACAGAGATGATCATATACCTTAGAGTTGTTTGTTCCAGCCATGAGTGCTTGAGTAGGAGTGACATCTTATACCATAAAGCTCCAATCAACTTCTTGTGCCAAAACTGCAGTTTCAGTTGACTTTCCAGCAGCTTTTGGTGTTGAAGGATGTGAGGAAGCATGAGCAGATCCCGGGTTTGATTTGGGAGCGTGGCATTCCCATGCAAAATGGCCCAACCGGTTAAAATTTTAATATTTGGCCTTTCTTTGTGAAACCCGAACTTGCTGCTAGATGGGTTCTAAGGGAACTGCCTTCCTATTAATTTAAAGAACTTCTTTGCCATGTAGGTTAATAGAGCCATTTTGTTGGACTTTGTCCATGTATTCCACCTCGTCTAGCTAAAACACTCCAGATCTTCAAAACAGAACTGAAAATCATTAAAGTGTCCACTCCCTGAGACAAAAGCACAGTTGTCCTGAATGGGACTGGGCTGAGCTTGTTATGACCTTAGGATCTTAGGGAATGTGATATAAGTCCCAAAAGAGCTAGAGGGCTGCTAGGAGTGAGACAAGTACTACTGAGGTTGAGGGGTCTTAAGACTTCAGCAATCATGAGAGCGTTGCTAGCAGAAAGGCTTGAAGGTCTGCTTCCTTGACGGCCGCTCTTTTTTTCCATCTCTACACGGTATCCATCTAGAATACCATATAGCTCAGTCATTATGAGTGTGCTTAGGTTCTCTGTTTTCTTGATGGAAACACAGTAGAACATCCACTCCTTGGGAAGTGCACTAATGAATTTCCTTGAGAGATCTCTCAATTCAGGAGCTATTCTTACAAACTGAAGGAAAGAGATAAGATCAATGTACCTGAAGTATTGTTGATGTAAGGTCTCTCCAGCAATACGAGTAAAGTTCTTAAATTGTTGCTTGAGGGAATCTTTCTTTGAATCATTGGAGTTGGAGTACATAAGGATTAAAGCATCAAATAGTCCTTAAGTTGTCTTGTAATTCTCAAACCCCACCATAATGGAGTTAGGAATTGTTGTCATGAGAATAGTCATTGGCTTTTCATCAATGTCTATCCGCTTGAGGTCTTCTTCAAAGTAGTCCTCCACTGCCTTCTCTATCATGGCACCACCACCAATAGGTGAAGCCACCTTTGGTTTGTAGGGACTGTGGGCAATGGATTTCCACATGCGACTGTCTTGATATCTTATGAACCCTTCTATAGGTCTGCTCCATTATCTAAAGTTCTCTTGGGTGATGATGGGTGCTTTAGTCATCATCCCTATTTCACATTTAGATTTTTTATTAAGGGCCATGTTTTGAGTGTAGTAAATGAGTAAGTGAACAAGAGGTTGATTAGGATAGTTAGATCACACAATCAAGAGCCTAAGATGCTCTGATACCAATTGCAGGATCGGTTTTGATACTCAACACAAGTATTTCACTAACAAACACTCAAGAAGCAGAGTTCTTCTAAGAGTTGATTATAATATACTAAGTAACACAAAGAAAACACAAGAGAATAATTTTCAAGATACTTGTATATATTATTTCTCAACTCAAAGTTTACAACACTCTTACAAGCTTACTACAAGAGTTACAATGAGAAACTATATATACTACTATCTACAGCCAGATATCCTTTGATACCAGCTAGAATCCTCTAACTAAAGCAGATACTACAAAGCTATAGTTTAAGGTATCCTAGATAATGTCTTATCTAAGATATGGTAGTCATGACATGTCCATGACTTATCTTTTGTCATCAACTAAAGTTGGAAACTTGTACTAACATATAAAGGTGAACAGTGAAATAAAGTATGGTTAACTATATGGCCTTTTGGGAAAACACCATGAAGTATCAGAGGTCTACAGTAGAGTGTCTGAAACCATACTTATGTCCACTGGTTTATAGTGCATCGCAAATGTGTCGTTAACTATTTGCCACAAGCATTTTTCCGACAAAATGTTTCTTTTGCAAATATGTAACAAATGATGTTTTCCTACGTATTTGCGACGGAAAAACGTGTAGCAAATATTTTTTCTAGTAGTTCAAGAACCACATTTATAGGAATCAAATTTACCTTTACAAATTACGCTTGCAAATTTGTAAGTTACATTTATGAATTATGTTTACATTTATAAAAGACATTATGCTTATTCTAATAGCTAGCGGATTAGACTCGCACTTCGCCGTGATACGGTTTTAATGTATACGAGAATGTAATACTATAGTTTTTGGGGTTATAAAAGTTAAAAGATGCAATGTGATAATTTATACATTAGTACTAACCACTCGAAAAAAATTACGTACGAAACACTAATAAAATGGTGTAAGGTTATTATAAATTGGTTAAAAGTAATTTTGACAACACTCGAATACTCATATATAAAACTTAAAAATATTCAAGTGATTAAATATAAATTTAACATAACTCGAATTCTTAAGTATAAATTTAAAAAAATAGGTAAATAAATATAAATTTAACCTAACTCGAATGCTTATGTCTAAAACCTTAAAAAAAGTTCATGTTAGTAAATGTAAATTTGACGCAACTTGAATATGATTAAGTATGAAATTTTGATTGAAACAAAATAAGTAGTATCAATAGAAAAAAGAGAGAGAGAGAGGGAGAGAGATAGTGAAAAAAAGAAAGTGTTGTGTTTGATTTCAAAAATACCTTAAAGGTTTAAAAGTAAAATTATAATAAAATAACAAAATAGTTTTCTTATTAGTTTTAAGAAAAGAAAATTATTGTGGTGATAGTGAGGAAAACTTTACCTTCACTACTTATAATCTTTTGTATTTGTTATATATAGTGATATGTCGGGTGTTATCGAGTCTTTTTTTCGACCTGCTTTAAACACAAATATATTTGGGTATCATCATCATCATCATCATTATTATTATTATTATTATTATTATTATTATTATTATTATTATTATTATTATTATTATTATAATTATTATTATTATTATTATAACTATTTTTATTATTTTTATCATTATTATTATTATCATTATTATTATTACTATTATTATTATTATTATATAAATATTTCGTAGATAACTATTTAATTGTTTAAATTAAAAATAATTAAAGAATGTATAATAATATAAATAATAAAGGTATATATTTTAACATTAATTTAAAGCATTATAAATAATATATTATTAAAATAAACATATATTAAAGAATATATTAATTAGAAAAATTTATTAAATATAATAAAATTAGGAACTATTATATTACAAGTATGTCATCCTCACATGTTTTATATTATAGCATAGATAAAATAGATATAGATTGTTATTGTAATCATTAAAATATTTGAAATTAAAATAATTAAGTATTCAAATTAGATACTACTCATTTATAAATTTTATTATTATAACTAATGCTTGTACCTAATACTTAATAAGTTGTTTTAGGTATCGTAAATTTTTGTGAAATTACATTGTAGTATAGATATAGATAAGTTAGAAAATTTTGTATAATACGGGTTAAATAAATATAATGTTAGAATAAATAGTTAATAATTAACATTGTGATTGTATAATGATTATTCTGATTGAAACTAATATAAGTAATAAAACTTTTAAAATAAAGTTATATCATGAACGTATTTCTAATTGCTATAAATATTATATTTTTGTTACATATGATCTCATTATGTTAAAATATTTAGTGCACATTGAATTATTCATGTTCACTTTAACAATTATGAATAGTGTTTTAATGAATGATTTCACTAATAAGTTTATTATTAAAATATGGTATATCTTTTAAGTTACAA
>BJCM01243156.1:0-26490 GCA_018326385.1 Flaveria bidentis | reverse complement strand
CAACGGGCATGACTCGATATGGGTCGTAGTGGATCGAATGACGAAATCAGCACATTTCTTGTCGATCCGGGAAGACTACAAAATGGATAAGTTGGCGAGATTGTACATAAAAGAGGTCGTGACAAGACACGGAGTGCCGGTGTCAATCATATCCGACCGTGACGGCCGATTTACTTCACAATTTTGGCAGACACTACAGAAAGCGATAGGCACTCGACTAGATATGAGTACCGCCTATCACACCCAGACAGATGGCCAAAGTGAACGAACTATACAAATGCTAGAAGACATGCTGAGAGCGTGTGTAATCGACTTTGGTGGTAGTTGGGACACTCATCTACCGTTGATTGACTTCTCTTACAACAACAACTACCATACCAGCATTGGATGTGCTCCATTTGAAGCGTTGTATGGAAGGAAATGTAGATCACCCGTTTATTGGGCCGAGATTGGTGAAAGTTAGTTAACAGGCCCAGAGATCATTCAAGAAACAACCGACAAGATCTTCCAAATCAAAGATAGACTAAAAGCCGCTAGAGATCGCCAAAAGAGCTATGCCAACAACCATCAGAAGCCTCTAGAATTCAACGTTGGGGATTAAGTCTTACTCAAGGTCTCTCCTTGGAAAGGAATTGTTCGGTTTGGAAAGAAAGGGAAGTTAGCTCCAAGATACGTAGGACCATTCGAGATTACAGAAAGAATTGGTCCAGTGGCTTACCGATTAAGGTTACCACAAGAACTCAACAGCGTACATGATACGTTCCATGTGTCAAACCTCAAGAAGTGTTTGGCTGATGAATCACTTCACGTACCAATCGAGGACATCATGATTGACGAAAAGCTTCATTTTGTTAAGGAACCCATTGAGATCATGGATCCAAAGGTCAAACAATTGAAGCGCAGCAGAATACTAATTGTTTGCGTGAGATGGAATTCAAAACGAGGGCCAGAGTTTACATGGGAACGCGAAGATCAGATGAAACTTAAATATCCACATCTATTCGAGGATGACACTCTTGGACCTAATCCCAGCTGAATTTCAGGACGAAATTCTCTCAACTGGGGGATACTGTGACATCCGTCACCTTAAGGTCCGTCAATTAACATGGTTTTTCGTTAGTTTTCTTTGACCGTTCATTCCTCATCTTTATTAACTTCTTGTGTGGATATCATTCTTGTTATATCATCTTTGTGCTTGTGCTTTCTTCGTGAACGTGTGCTATGCTTAAAACTGTTACAAATTTCATCACCGCTATCACTAAATATATCATTTTTATATAATATTATTGTCACTAATAAAACCATTTTTAAGATACCAATAACATTAATTACATCTTTATTATACATATAATTAGCCTAATTAAGTCGTTTTTAACCGAAACAAACATTGGGAATTCGGGGGCTAAGTGCAGGGACTAAAATTGACATTTTGCAAACATGGGCTGGGTATAAAAACCTCATTTCCCAGCCATTCTTCCTTTCTCCTTCTTCTTCTTCACTTCTTCTTCTTCTTCATTCTTCTTCACCTTACATCTTCATATTTGCACCAAAACCGCCCCATTTCGTCTCGTTTTCGTCGTCTAGACTTTATCTACAACCTAGTCTACTCCATCCTTGCAGGTAGACAACCTTGGTTATCTCTTTCTTGCTCGTTTTACTGTTGTCCATTTATAGGGTTTCAGGTGTTCGGGTCAACCCGAACATAAGAGGTTGTGTGGGTGCGTGTGATGTCTTTCTGCGTGTGCTTCTTGTTTGTGTGTGTTTGTAGTGTGTTTCTGGAAGTCTTTGTTGTGTAAAACTTGTGCTCGGGGCAGCCGAAGGCTGCTCTGCACTTCAGCAGTCGCGAACCTGCAGTTCAGGTGATTGGGTTTGTCATGCGACTGAGCCGTGCGACTGGGTGAGTCGTGCGACTGAGTCATGCGACTGTGTCATTCGGGCGACTGAGTTGTGCGACTGGGGATGCCATGCGACGGAGTCGTGCGATCGAATGAATGTGTGTGTTTGAGTCAATACGGATGAATGTTGTGTGCGATTGAGTCAATGCGGATGAATGTTGTGTGTGATTGAGTCATGCGACCGAATGAATGTATGCGACTGTGCGTGTATCGCCCGACTGAAGGCCAATCATACGAATGAAGGTTTAGTCGTACGAATGAAGCTGATTCGTACGAATGAAGGTTGATTCGTGCGTATGGAGGTTAAGTAGTGCGATTGGGTGTTGTGTGGTACGACTGAATGCCAGTCATGCGAATGAAGGCTCAATCGTATGATTGAAGCTGATTCGTAGAAATTTTTCCATCTTGCTTTGTCGTAGAAATTTCAAGGGAGAATAATAAATGTCTCTCTTGTTTTCTTTTACAGAATTCTACTAAATAAAACCTGATGCCTGGATGATGTGAAGGAGGTGAACAGTTTAGTGTTGGGATATGCTTGATAGGTTCAGCCAGAAAGCGAAGTAGACAGTAATCTCATAGCTTAACTAACAGAATAAGAAACTTGATGACTCGGATAATCTCCTTGATATTTTTTACCTTCACAAAGTTTCAAGTCCTTGTTCAAAAAGGATTGAGAATGTGATATCTTTGCGTTGATTTATTTTTAGAAAAAACCATCCTTGTTTCTATTCGTCATCCTATATCAAAAGCTATATGCTTACTCATTGTTGAATCTAAGAAGTTCCTTGTTGTATTCTTCCTCGTGCTTATCTCCTCTGCTATGTGTGAACATTGACCTAAAGTGATGATCTGCTCTGTTGTACAATAGTACTAACCTGGAGCTCTAATCGGCACAATATGATGAACTTCTTTTGAAAAAGGATCTTTGTTGTTTCTTAAAGGAATAGTCAACCAGAGTGTGTCTTTTTTTCAATATATCATAAGGACAAGATAACTCTCTTTGCCAAATGTCTGTAGGGACAGAAGAAAAGATGAAGGCATGGACTTAAAAGGACAAGGTAAGTGTTCTTTCAATGAATCAAAACATGATAACTGGAGCTGCAGTTTATTTGTTGAAAAGAAGAAGGCATGGATTTAAAAGGATAAGTATATCAGCAATCCCGCCAAACTATGACTCTCCAGAAGATCTTTTCAGCTTCTTGTTCTTCTCTACTTTTTCTTCTTTGATTATGTTAAAACTATATGAAGTTTGGTAAGGTCTTATGGGGCAAATTCTTTTGATTTTTTTATTTTTCTTTTGTTTTGTTTTAATTCTTTCTAAATAGTTTTATTTTATTTTATTTTATTTTATTTTATTTTATTTTATTTTATTTTATTTTATTTTATTTTATTTTATTTTTATTTAATAATAATACTAATAAAATAAATTTTCCAGCGAACTTATAATTTCACTGATAGTTTCATTGGGAGAAACTATAGTTTCGCCGACTCTTTTGCACATTGCAGTGTTAGTTCCGACTAAAGCCTATACGGTCGAAACTATAGTTTCGCTGGTAGCAAAACTATGCCCTATATAACTCATTTTGCGAAATTAGCATCTCATTTTCTCTTATTCGTGGTTTTCATGTTCAAGAGTGTCTCTCATGCCCTAATATTACATTTTAGTGTTTTTAAGTTTGGGTTTCACGTTTGATGCTCGTTTTCTCTTCTGATGTGAGTGTCGAACCCTGGACATTAGTATAATCTAGGTTTAATTATTTCATTTTGGACTAATTTGATTTAGACTCTTTGGTACCTTCGTAGTTCTTACTGCGAAAATATCGATAGTCTAGAGAAAATGAATGAAAGTTTAAAGGTTTTTCAGCGAAACTGTGTAGTCATGCTGTCCGAGCAAACTTAACAGTTTTGTTGATCATATTTCAGTTTCACTGAGCCGAATATATAGTTTCGGCGTGCCGAATCTATTGCACTGTCTTGCCGAAACTAATTCATAATAGCTGCCGAAATTACATTTTCACGTGCCAAAACTAATGTTTCAGCTAGCGAAACTATAATTTCGCCTAGCGAATTTAAATTGATTTTTATTCATTCTTACTCTTTTAAATTATTTTTCTTTAATATTCATTTTAATATACCGTTCTAATGCATTTCATCTGTTTTTCAGATTACATGGCTAATCTAAAGTTCGATGAGAGGAATAACATCACATCCATTCTGGATAACACTTATCCCAAAGTGGCGGGTTTTAGAGACTGCATCTATTGTCTTCAGAGATCTCCTATCGCATATGCGATCTCTCATTCTACTACCATATATGATCTACATATTAGAGACTTTTGACGTACCGCTGAGTATGACACCAAAGTCTCCTTAGAGGATTGTTGCAGGAGTGCTGGAGAATGATATGATTATAACTGCTGAGATCATCTTGAGGGTGTTGAGACTTGAAGAGGATAGTGGAAAGGAGGTCATGCTCACTGATTGGGGAGTTTTTGAGTCTTATAGGTCCATGAGATATGAGGGGTCTCCTTTTGGCATGAGAAAAGAAATCAAGAAGTCCTTTCTCTCAAGGAGTGGATATATATTGCAGACGTTTTTATTATGTGCTTAGATCCAGAAAAGGTGGACCAGATGGGTTAAACCTTGACTGGGCTAAAGCCATGGTTATATGTTTTAGTGGGCAGAAGACCAACATTGCCAAACTTATCTATGACTGCATGGATGAGAACGTGATGGCCCTAAAGAAAGACAAGTGGCTGTTGTATCCTAGATTTCTTCAGATGATCATAGATGACCTTATTCCTAATATTCCAAGAAATGGGGAGATCAAGAAACTAGTACAGATGAACACGCGTATATTAGCTGACAGTTGTGCAATTAGGCATGACTTCAGTGGAAAGATTACTCATTTATGGGAGAATGTGTACCCACCAAAAAGTGGAATTATATCAGGATGTTGGATGAGTCTGAGGAGAAGAGGGCTGAGGAGACGAGGCAGAAACAGGTTGAATCTATGAAGAAACGAAAGTGGTATGCCAAAGAAAAGGATTATGACTTTGAGGAGGAAATTCATGAGATTGCACAGGAGGCTAGAGCTGAGAAGGAGAAGAGGTCCAAGAAGAAATCCGACAAGGGGGAGTTTGAGAGAAGGACCAAACATAGACACCAATCTTTTACTGACCCCCCGAGGAGGGAGGAGAGAGCAGGATTGGACGAGGATGTGATTAGGAACCTCAACTCATCTCTAGCTGATGAGTTGAGCATGATTAAGACCAAATTGAACAATCTGGAGACGAGGGAAAAACTAAAAGATGAGATGATTAAGGGGATGAAAAGGATGATCATGGATCAGCAAAGATTAATCAAGAGATTGCTTACTAAAGTAAATGAGCTGAAAGTAGCAGCCGGCCTGCCCAATCAGCTAACTCAGCCTGAGTTAAATGATTTAACTGATACTTCCACATACTTATTTCTGAATGAGGGTACATCTTCTCAGGAAAGAGAGGACACTTCTGGTGTAGCTACTAAGGAGGCAGGAGGTTCTGGTGTGAGATAGGATACTGAGAAAGAGACTAAGGAAGGATGGAATATGAATATGTAGAATGTGGAGGAGGTGTTTAAGGGTGCTTTTATTGATATTAGAATGAATATAGATGATTTTGGAGAGGAAGAGATCTTCCAAGAAAGAACTGAAGGTGTTGAGAAGGCTGTGGAAAAGGGATTAGTGGATGAATAGGAAGAGGATGAACAATTAGTGGACTATGACTCTGAGCCCAAATACTATGAAGTGGACGAGAGACCACTCACGTATGTAGTCAAGAAGGGAGATAATGAAAACGATGTGATTAAGATGTTGAAGGAGGAATGGTTTATGAAGGAGAAGGAGCATGAGGATTTAACTCCCTTATTTCAAAATATTCAAGGGATGAGTAAGAAAGAGGCTGATAAGAAAATCATTAGTTGGAGATACAACCCCGGCCTCAAGATGTTCATGATCAAGAAGAGAGAGGGTGGGATTACATATCTACACAAGAGGAAGGCATTTCAGACCTTGCTGAAATGTTGCCATTACTTGATGCTCATCTTAGTGAGAGAGCAATGATGATGGAGAAGGAAATTAAGAATAGATTGAATGATAATTTTGAGTCATTTGGGTTTATGAAGGCAGAAAGAAGGAGATCAAAAAGGATAAGGATTGGGAAATAGGTAAAGGAAGGATCATGCTGAGGGTGAAACCCCCAAAGACCGTGAACGGGGTTAGACTATTGGATCCCCTCCCCCTGCAACTATAAAATTTTGAGAAATGGTTCTACGACAAAAATACTGGGGAGGTAGTTATCAGGGTGAAGAATGGAATCGAGTACGGGTTGTTTGACCCAATAGAGGTGTTTACTTTCTGTGATGAAGACCAACTGGTACTATGTGAGAACCATATTAAAGCAGGGGCATGGGAGGAGACTAGGAAAGAAGCAAGTTTGTTTATGACTGTTTCTAATAAAGTGAGAAGAGTTAGGGCAGAGGTGAAAGAGTTGGCTGAGAAGGTGAAAGTAGAAGATGAGATGAAGATGGATGTGCAGGATCTTACAAAGAAATTTTCTAAGGCTAGTGCATGTGCCGAAGAAGCTAATGAAGTAGGAGCTAACCAATGAGAATTAGTGGCTAAAGATTTTGAAGATGAGACTGCAGGAACTGTAAAAGAATTATTAGAGGCAGCTGGAGAGACTGAAGCTGAACAGACAAATCAAGATTGATGAAGATGATGAGGTCCAACCTAAGGGGAGTATTGAAGATCATGTATAGGTTGGACTCACCTTAGATTAGATTATGTTTATATTCCTTTATAACAGCTTTAATTTTAGTTTATTTTTGTATGTTGATTAATTAGTATAGTTTTGCTGCCCAGCGAAACTATGAGCGAAACTATAGGTTCGCTCATAGTCAGCTGATAATTTCACCCGGTGAAAGTGTTAGTGTATGCCGGGAGAAACTATATCTTCGGCACGATAGTTTCGCTGACAGTGACTATCATTTATATATATAGTGTTGATCTTGTTCATTGTTGGGGATCCTTGCAAAAACCCTAATAGAATATTTCTGTTGCAAGAGCATATTGTAAGCTTGTTCTTTATTGAAATACATTAAGCTTTGTTATCTTTGATTGTATTGGATCATTATTGCTTATATTTGAATACATTGTGGTTGTTCTTATCCATCATTGTGTTTGTTGTTTGTTATTGTTTTTGATATTGAACGATTCAACATATCAATTGTACTGAAATTCGATCAAATGGACCAACAGTTTAATTTTATATTAGGTTTTATATATTAATACATATGTTCTGTTTAAATATATTTATCATAGCAAATCTAACACTTGAATTTTGGCCTTAGACATTATGAGAAAAAACTATTTATCATGGGTATTGGATGCTTAAATACACCTGAATTCTAATAATCTTAGTGATACGATTAAAGAAGGTAATAAAGCAACTACACAAGATAAACCTAAGCCAATGATTTTCCTACGCCATCATATTCATGAGGTTTTGAAAAGTGAATATCTTACTATCAAGGACTTACTTGTCCTTTGGACTAAACTAAAAGAAATATATGAACACCAAAAAACAGTAATATTACTTAGAGCTCACTATGAGTGGATCCATTTAAGGCTTCAAAACTTTAAGTCTATAAGCGAGTATAACTCAGCAATGTTTAGAATCACCTCACAATTGATTATGTATGGGGAAAATATTACTAATAAGGAGATATTGGAAAAAACATTCTCCATTTTTCATGCCTCAAATATGTTGTTACAACAACAATCTCATGAAAAGGGTTTCATAAAATATAGTTAATTAATATCATGTTTACTTGTAGCCGAGCAAAATAATGAGCTCCTAATGAAAAATCACGAGACTCGTCCAACAGGCATAGCCCCATTCCCAGAAGCTAATGTGGCAACTTATAATGAGCAAAATGGTAGGCGTGGACGTGGTTGTGGTCACCATTATGGTCGTGGTTGTGGTCATGGGCACAATTGTGGACATGGACATAGTCAGGGAAATTATCATGGTGTTCGATTTAATAACACTAAGATCCATCAAAAGAACCACGAGAATGAAAATAAATCTAAGGATGAAAAAGGTAAAAGGAAGAATGAAAGTAAACCAAATGGTTGTTATCGATATGGAAGTGATAATAATTGGCCTCGAACATGTCGTACTCCCAAACACTTTGTAGAACTTTACTAAAAATCCATAAAAGAGAAAGAAAAAGGCATAAAGATAAACTTCACATATGAGATTGATAATATTGATATTTCTAATGGTTATAAAGATCCTAATGATGCAACTCATATGGATGTTAGTGATTTTCTTATTGATACAAATACCTTGGATATTGGTGGTTCTCTTACCGAAACAAATCAATTGGATGCTTGCAATTTTCCTTACACAAATCAATTGGATGCTACTACTGCTATTGTTGTTGTTTGTATTTTTGTTGTTGTTATTGCTATTGGTATTGTTGTTTTCGGTGGTCTTGCTGGTGTTGCTAGTTCTGATGGTGTTGCTGGTGTTGCTAGTGGTGTTGTTGTTGCTATTATTGGTGCTATTGTTGTTGCTGTTGTTGTTGTTGCATCTGTTGATGTTGTTGTTGTTGTTGTTGTTGTTTTTGTTATTGCTACTGTGGTTGTTGTTGTTGTTGCTATTGTTGTTATTGGTGGTGGTGGTGGTGGTGTTATTGTTGATGTTGTTGCTAGTGTTGATGTTGTTGCTGGTGTTAATGGTGTTGCTGGTGTTGTTGATGTAGTTGTTGGTGTTTCTGGTGTTTCTTGTGGTGCTAGTGGTGGTGGTGTTGCCGCTATTGGTGGTGCTAGTGCTATTGCTGGTGTTGTTGGTGTTGTTGCTACTTTGTTATTGTTGTTGTTGTTGTTGTTGTTGCTGTTGTTGTTGTTGTTGTTGTTTTTGTTGTTGTTGTTGTTTTTGTTGTTGTTGTTGTTGCTATTTTTGTTGTTGTTTCTCTTATTGTTAGTATTTATTTTTATTTTTCCCTTAATAAATTGATATAACTCCTCCCTAGCTTAAACCCCCGATCTCCGATTCATGTATCCCCTTTGGATACACACAACCATTATCACCGCCTGTAACATACAACCAACACTATCAGTATTAATGGTGACTTCAAATTATTCATCAAACAGTTCAAACCCAAGATTCCCTACAACACCAGCGCTATGAAACAAAGAAAAATAAAGTAAATTAAATATAACATGAAAGATAAAAAGAAAGAAACTAAAAGATTGATAAAAATTACAAGTTTGGTACTTTTAAATATAAGGACAAAACAATCATTTGGTAAATAAATAACTAAAATGTTTTATTTTAGTTAGTGGAAATGACATAAAACATAACTAATTTCAAATAAAGGACACTCAATGTAATTATCAAACTTTTAGAACACGATCCATAATTTTGATAATACTTTGCAGGATCGATGTTTGTCACTAAACACTTGGTTTTCTCTCAAACTCACTTAATCACTCACACTTTTATGATGCAGAATACTTTTAAAAGTTGATAATAATATACTAAGTAACAAAGAACACAAAGAGATAATTTTCGACATACTTGTATATATTACTTCTCAACTCAAAGTAATACAGGACTCTTACAAGCATATTACATGAGTTACAATGAGAAACTATATATACTATCACCTACAGCCAGATATACTTTGATACCAGCTGGAAACCTATGACTAGCGTAAATACTAAAATGCTAAAGTTAAGGTATCTTAGATAAATTATTATCTAAGAAAAGGTAGTCATGACATGTCCATGACTTACCTTTTGTCACCAACTAAAGTTGGTAACTGTACTAACTGATAAAAGGTGAACAATGGAATCAATATGGTCAACTACATGAGTGTGGAAAAGCGTCATGCAGTATATTAGAGATTTGTAGCGGAGTGTTAGAAGGACCATACTTATGTCCACTGGTTCATAGTAGTGTGTTCCGAAGGTTAATTGGCTTCGGAAGAACTTGTTCTTTCGAAGCCACTTATACTTCGCAAGAGGCTAATCCTTCTGAGGCTTGAGGACTTCTTCAGATCTTCGAAAGTCTTGGTCTTGATTTCTTCTAATTCTTGAACTTCACAAGAGAGAACACTTTGTCTTTGAAAGTTAGAGTTTTGCTTTGAAAGATTCTTTAGTCATGAGCTTCAGAAGTTCTGTTTTTGCCTTAGGAAGAATTCCATTTGTCTTTGGAAGTTTTGCACTTAGCTTCAAAAGACCTTTATTAATTATACCAAAATTGTCTAAGTGTTTGATTTTGGTTGCATTAACCTTTCTATATCCAACAAACTCCCCCTAGGCTGATGACACCAAAACCTCACTTATTCCTACTTCTCAAAACCTTCAGCACCAGGGACAGAAGATGTTTATCCATTTCTTTGTTCTTCCCTAAGGTTGTGTTGAGAAGTTTGTACAAAGTCATTCGTTGATAGGAGATCCAGTTTGTCACTCTAAATGATATGCACCCTTTGTTGTGCCCCCCTGAAGAGAGTTAGTTGACGGGTGTTGTAGTCATACTCCTATCTAACTATGGACTGAAGTTCAGGACCTTCAACCATTTGAAGAAAGGATTTGCCTTTGGTTGATGATATTTTCCTTTCATCCTCCTCTCTTAGTTTCAACTCCTCTTTAATCTTGGTCCTAGCAGTTAGCTGACCAGATGAAGACTGCTCAGATGATTTCTAATGTGAGCATCTATCTCAAAGTTGGAGGGGTTGGAGAATGGTTTTTCTGCTAACTCAACAATATCGAATCTGCTTAAGTGTAGCAAAGATGAGGCATTAAGCCTATTTATCTCACCATTCTCTCTCTCAACAAAAAGGTTGTGAGAAAAGTCTTGAAACCTCCACTGGATGATCTTCTTTCTTGGCACAAAGGGCTGACTTGGCACTCTTTCCCCTTTCTTTGAATCCAACGGAGTCACTAGCCTTCTTCTTAGCTTCTTCTCTTCTTCATTTAGTGAATCTGAGTTGAGGCCAAGGAGTTTAATGGCTTGGTCCAGTGTTCCTCTAGGCAGATCAAGGAATTGATCTCTTGTGAGGGAACATAAGGAGCCATCAAAATAAGTTAGATTGACTGACCCCTCCTCGCAAGAGATGTCGCTCAAGGTTGTACTTTTAATGAGCTTTATCTTGATCTCCTTAAACTCCTCTAAGGAGAGATATTTGGAATGATGAGAGGTGTTTGGGTTCTGGAAGTGTTTTGGGTTTGAGTATGGGTAGTCGAGGTGGTTGTGGTGAGGAAGCAGGTATGGAAGATGGGATGGTTTAGGAGTGTATGGCTTAGAGGTAGGTTCGGTTTTGATGGGGAATGGGAAATAGATTTTTTCAGGTTAAGGTTAGGGTTGAGATGTTGGTTTGAAGCTCATCCACTATCCCCTTCTATACATTTCTTTCCTTTTCCCTGAGCGAATGTCAGCCTTGATGTCACTGACATGTCGCTGTAGGGTCTTCTCAGACATAGTACCCACCTACCTCGTAGAGAAGCCATGAGCCCTTAGATAATCCTTCATCCAGGCTTTATCACCTATCTTCCTGATAGCAACGAGTCCTGCTTCTTCCTCCTCCTTCTTATTCTCCCTCAGTTTCTCCTTTGCAGTCTTTTTTCTCTATTTTTCCATTTGATCTTGCTCTTTCTTCCAAAGCCACAAGATCGTGTCATTGTTGTCAGGAGTCAATTCCTCTAGAGAGAAAACCCTGGAGCTTAGGAAGGTTATCCTTTCACTCTTCAGCTACAAATCAGCCTCTCTTTTCTTCCTCTCCCTTTCTTCCTCTAAGGGCAACCTTGCTGCCTCTTCTTTCTATTTAATTTGCAGCATGGTTGTCTTTTATAACTCAATCAGCTCATCTAATGGTAGAAGGAGCATATCTTCATTAAGAGCTCCAAGCTTGACAAGCCTATCAAGGATCTCCACCCTCCTCCTGTTGTTGATAGCCTCCTGGTTGGCTACAACAGCTATGCTACTTGCAGCTAGCAACTTTCTAGTGGGGACTCTACCTTTCCTTTTAAGCTTCTCTAACATTTCTTCCTCTTGAAGCTCTTCCGCAATCATCTTCCTTTTCCCTTTGATGTCTTTGGAAGTGCTAGACTTTGGGGGTTCTTGAGTAGAGGTTTCAGGTTAGGAGGTGGTGGTTGGAACACGCTGTAATGATGTTGTTTAAGTGAGGGGTCGATTGAGAAAATCCTCACTATTCACCTCATATGCCAGTTCAAAGATTGCATCTGTGATGATTAGATCATCGGATAAAGATAATAATCCTTCCACAACTTCCATCTCAGCTTCGGAAGATTAAATTGGTTCTTCCAAGGCTTTGACTTCAGCTTCAGAAGTCTGTGGGAATGTACTTTCTGTCCCAATTGTTTCAATTTCTAGGCCATCAGTCCTCATTTCCCCTTCGAAGTCAATCTCAGGTCCCATGTGGGCCTTAGGTTGACCAACTTCACGAACAATGGTAGAATGTGCATTCAACCTCTGAAGCTCTTCAGCTCCAAAGTACACCACAACTACATCTAGGCTTGGTTGTTCAGTGGAAGATCCCATCAAGAACTTGGAAAAGAACCAGTTTAGATATTTGAGCATCCTTGGGTTCATTTGTAAAACAATTACAGGAGGCTCAAGAAAAACTTTTGCTTTTTGAGTGGGGTATCTTGAAGTTATGGTCGTTAAATCTTGACTCTATGGTTCCTCTTGTGTTTGTATCTGAACACTCTCCTTTTTTTCATAGCATCATCCTGAGAGCTTTATGAGCTAGAGGAAAAGGTCAATGAGACCTAAATTGGTACATGCCTAACAAATCTCTCAATCTGTTTCTCAGCTAGTTTAGCCTTGAGATTTTCAATCTCAAGTTGTTGAGTAGCAGACCCATCCTATAAAGTCCTAACCTTAAATTCAATGTTTGAGACTTTAGAAAGTAGGTCTTGAATAGCGAGTTGCAGACTTCCCTCATCTTTTTTTGAAAAATCATGGGGAGATGAGGTAACATACCTAGAATGTTCATCCTCACCACCAGATGTGGTTTCTTGGCACCCTGGTTTCCCCTACCTAATGATACCTCTTTTAGAGTCATCAAAGGGCATGGTTGCCATAGATTCAGTCTCAAATTTGTTACCACTGCCCTGAGGATCTAGTAAGGCTCCTTCAGTAGTGGTAGCTGAATCTGCATGAGTCCCCTCCATATTAGTGGGACTTACCTCAATTTGGGCTTACTGATGGGGGCTAGAGATAAGAGGTCTCTCTAGGCTCAGTTAATCCTTGAGAGGGTGTTGTGGATCAACTTTATTTCCCTGAAGAGACATAATCTCTTCATCAGTTCCTATCAATAGGTCAGTGAAGGATATAAAGGTTAAACCTAATGACCCGGACTTTGATCAATGTCTA
This sequence comes from Flaveria bidentis, assembly GCA_018326385.1. Lineage (NCBI taxonomy): Eukaryota > Viridiplantae > Streptophyta > Magnoliopsida > Asterales > Asteraceae > Flaveria > Flaveria bidentis. The sequence continues at coordinate 13,145 of BJCM01243156.1, read as the reverse complement.
ATGGCATTGAGCCTATGAGAGGGTTGTCCCTTTTTGGCTGCTCAGGAGAGTATAGGGACTCTTTCTGAGTGGTTTCAGCTTGGGTTTCAGGCTCATGGATTGAGGCTGAGGAGACTCAATACCCATATTAAGGTCAAAAGTGAAGGATGGTGAGACCTCGGACTGAGTGGGAGCCCATGATTCCACTCTAGTCGTTTTGGATTGAACAGGGGGGACTTGTTCAATCAGAGTAGATTGCACAAGGGTTCATTTGGGATGTCTCTTTTAGGTGATTTTAATGGGGTGAGAGAGTAGATTTGGTAGTGTGATGATTGTTCTTGGTGTGGATTCATCACCTGTGGGGACTTGTTCAATCAGAGTAGATTGCATAAGGGTTCGTTTGGGACGTCTCTGTTAGGTGATTTTGATGGGGAGAGAAGGTAGATTTGGCACTATGATGATTGTTGTTGGTATGAATTCATCACCTATGGGGACAACAAGGATGTCACCAGGAGTTATGCGCTCATCATGCATGGAAGAAGTGGGGTATGTCTTCCGGTGAAGTTGGTGGACATCCTCTACAAAATCTTGAAGATGGTCAGCCTCATGTGAGGGACTGGTAGAGCAGCTACACAGACAAGCTTGCTCTGGTCTAACTCACTGTTGATAAAGTGTTGGATGTACTGTGGATACATGTAATATCTCCCTTTGAAGGTTGCCCATCAAAATTATTAGGGCAAACCTGGAATAGTTAAAGCGGATGCCTCTTACCAACCCATGAACTAGACATCCTAGTTCGTATGGGATTTGATCCCATCCCACTAACTTGTTTGACAAGTAGTGAAGGACAACGTGCAGCAGGAACTTCCAATGGTAAGAGAAGTTGAACTTGTAGACCGTGGATTTGCTGACATTACTGCCATATTCCATTAAGGTATATGTTTCGTTAATGTTTGTCTTGGGGAACTCTATAGGTGAACCTTCATCATGGAGCTTAAGATGGTCCTTGATAAGTTGTTCATATATGATCAACAGCTAACCATAAATGCTAAATCTCAGAACCCTAACCCCATTTTGGGTTATGATCTGTGCATTCCACTAAAATTCATCCATGTGGTTTGAATATACGGTGGGTTTACAGTTAAGGCTATGAAGTAAGTGGATTGGGTTAGGAAGGAGATAATTTTAGAGAAGTCAACATCCATGGACAAATCCAAGAATACGAATTGATTGTGCTGAGGGTTTAGTGCCATTTGTGAAGAAGAAGAGAAATGATCTTGAATTGGGTAAATTTGAGACGAAGAAAGCTTTGGGTAGTGAAATCATTAAAAAGATTAAAATGGATAAGTCAAGATTATTTAAATGGATGGAAGTGGCAGATGGATAAGGTGAAGTGATGGTTTGGGTATGATGTGACAAGAGCGGTAAGGTTAAATCCATTTAAAATATACTGACATCATTAAGAAACTTTTTACCTTATACAGTTGTGGGGCCCAAAGATTTCCGTTACATAGTAAGACTTTATTCCGAGTATAAATGATATATGAAGGTAATCTTCTTCCGAATACAAATTAACTTCCGAAGGTAATTTTTTACTTCCGAGAGTTAAAGAGCTTTCTAAATGAAAGATTTTATAAGCTTCGGAAGTAGATATGATATGTTATCAATCGCTTCTTCCGAGATTAAAACTCTTCCGAAAAGAAGATTTCCCTTTGAGGAATTTCGCTTCAGAAGATATACATGACATCTTCCGAGGGTTTATTCCTCTTTGGAGGAATCCATACTTAGTTAAATTTTTTAACAAAAAACTTTTGTAACAGAGCTTAGATTGTTTTGACAAGAGACATGACACATGTAAACAAGTTTTCACAAGAAATAGACTAATCAATGTTTATCATCCTAATAGCTGTAATTAGATACTTAAATCTTTGTTAATCAAAAGCTTTGGTGAACAAATCCACATATTGTTCATTTGAATCAACTTTGATAAGCTTAATCAGATTTTTCTTATGAATATCTCTAATAAAATGGTACCTAATATCAATGTGCTTTGTCTTGGAGTGCTTCACTAGATTTTCAGTATCGGAGATAACACTGTTGTCAATATGGATAGGAGTGCTCATGAAGTTGAAACCATAGTCTATACACTTGGTTTTGAATCCACAACAGTTGAGCATAGCAACTTGCAGCAATAATGTATTCAGATTCAGCAGTTGATGTAGAGACATAGGATTGCTTCTTGTACTACCATGAGATGATCTTTCCACCAAGAAATTGACATTCTCCTTATGTTGATTTCTTGTTGATATTGTAACCACCATAGTCACTATCAAAATAGCCATAGAGATTGAAGTTACTATTCCTTGGATACTAGAGACCTAGTTTGGGTGCTCCTTTGAGGTATCTGAGGATTCTCTTGGTAGCAACTAGGTAAGACACCTTTGGACCAGCCTGATATCTTGCACAGATGCATATTGCAAACATGATATCGGGTCTACTTGCTATGAGATACATTAGAGACCCAATGATTGCCATATATTGATGCTGATCAGTATCCTCCCCCTCAGAGTCAGAACAAAGATTGTGATTTCTGGGTATAGGTGTCTTGGTTGGTTTACAATATTTCATATCAAATCTTTCTAAAATGTCAGAGACATAATTAGATTGATTAATAAAGAACCCTTCCTTCATCTGCTTTACTTGATTTAAAAGGAAAAAGTCCACTTTTCCCAAGGAAGTCATCTCAAATTTCTTCTTCATGATGCTCTCAAACTCTCTACACATTTGGTCATTTGAGGAACCAAATATGATGGCATCAATGTAAACTTCAACGAGCAAGATGTCTTTCCCAGTCTCAAGTATTGCAACTGGTGCAAAGACATCATTATAATAAAAAAATTCTTGGATGCAGCATAAGCAAGAAAGATCCTCACCGCCTCAAGTCTTGCAACTAGTGCAAAGACATCATTATAATCAATTCTTTCCTCTTGAGTATATCCTTGAACTATTGGTACTTGACAACGGACATAGGTTCCAAACCTTTTGTCTTTTGAATTAAAGCAATTCTTCTTGAATTGACTCAACCTAGCTACCATCCTTTAAGGCATCTTCTACCTTCTTAGGTTCCATCAATGATAAAAATCATAAGTACAGGCAGACATTCCCATTGTGAGTTTGTCCCTTTATTCTCACACCTTAAGAGACTTCTCCTATGATGTTCTTAGTTGGATGAGTGTTGTGAATCCTAAGTCTGGGGATCACCTCCAGTTGCAAATATAGATCTAGATTGGACATATTTTGCTCAGGAGCTTGAACACTTGGATCAATTGTTGTTTCAAACTTATTCAATGAGGACTGATTGAATGAATAAGAAACACCATCAGTAGTTGTTAGCTATGTAGCAGCATTAACAGTTGCATGTTCCTTCAAAGTGCTACTTCCATCAGCTTGTTGTGGTGCAGTGTCACCAAATGAGTTTTTTAAGGCTCACTGAGTTGACAACTAGTTGAAGCTCCACTATCTCTTGAGATAGTTATACTATCAGATCTGAAGATAGTGGGAGCTTGATCTTCAGCTACTCTTGGAGAACTTGGTCGAGGTCTGGGTAACTCAAACAGTTGATCATCATCAGAATCACTTTGAGTACCTGTTCCAGCTGAAACATTCTCACAAGATAGTTTAGAAGAGTTTGGAAACAATTCTAAGTCAAAAATATGATCAAGGCCTCTCCCTCTAACACAAGGAGTGTACTCATTAACAAAAATGTTAGATGATTCCTCAAATTGTTGATTTTTGATGTTATAAACTCTATAAGCAATAGAGTTGGAGGAATATCCAATAAAGATAGCATCATCAGACTTTTCAGCAAATTTTGGCAAATTGTCCTTTGTGTTAAATATGTTACACCTGCTACCATAGGACCTTAGAAAGCCAATGAATGGTGGCCTCTTGTTCCATAGCTCATAAGGGGTTTTCCATGTGGCTTAAATACAAGAACTCTAATCTACACATAGCATGCAATGCTGACTGCCTCTGCCTAGAATGTTAGAGGAAGCTTTGTATCAACTAACATAGTTTGAGTAGCCTCAATAAGTGTCCTGTTTCTCCTCATATGGACACCATTTTGTTGAGGAGTTTTAGGAGCAGTATATTGTCTGGTAATCCCTTTTGAGTTACAGAATAAGTCAAGAACTTCATTCTTAAACTCAGTCCATTGATCACTTCTAATCATCTTAACCTTATAATCAATTTGATTTTCTATTTTAAGAATAAAAGATTTTAAAGTTTTAGTTGTTTCATCTTTAGTTCTCAAAAACAATACCCATGTAAATCTTGTAAAATAATCAACAATCACAAGGCAGTATGATTTCTTTCCAGTGCTCATATACTTGTAGGACCAAATTGATCCATGTGCAATAAGTGTCATGGGGTGGTGATAGAGTAATAACTTTGGATTTATGAAATTCTCTATGTTATTTCCTTTTCAAGCATGCAACATAGTTATCTTCGCTAGAAAATTCCTTTTTAGGCAAACCATGTACCAAGTTATTCTTAACCAATTTATTCATGGTTTTAAAATTGACATGACACATTCGTTTATGTCATAGTGTTGAATCATCACCATCAGCTTTGGAAAGAAAGCATGATACTTCACCCAATAGGGAAGCATTGTTCATACCAAGCTTGTACATTTTAATGTTTTAACAAGGACAAAGTTTTCTCTGACTTCTCAATTTTCTTTTGATAGTCAAATTCAGCCATTTTAAAATCAGATTTTAAGATATTTAAAGACTAAATATCAAATTTATATATTGTAGTCATGATATAACTTAACCTTAGCAATGCAAGCTGGAGTAAAGAGATGTTCATATACCTTGTTGTCATATGTTCCAGCCATGAGTGCTTAAGCAAGAGTCACATCATATACCATGAAGCTCCAGTCAACTTCTTGAGCCATATCACGTGTTTCAGTTGACTTCCTAGTGGCTTTAGGTGTAAAGAGATGTGAGAAGGCATGTGAGTTTCCCGGATTTGACTTGGGAGCCTTACATTCCTTGGCAAAGTGACCAAGTTGGTTATAGTTGTATATACTATCACCTATAGCCAGATATACTTTAATACCAGATGGAAACCTATGACTAAAGAAAATACTACAATTCTAAAGTTAAGGTATCTTAGATAAAGACATGTCCATGACTTACCTTTTGTCACCAACTAAAGTTGGTAACTGTACTAACTGAGAAAAGGTGAACAGTGGAATAAAGTATGGTCAACTACATGGGTGTGAGAAAGTGCGATGTAGTATATCAAATATTTGCAGCGGAGTTTCAGAAGGACCATACTTATGTCCACTGGTTCATAGTAGTGTCTTCCAAAGGTTAACTAGCTTCGGAAGAACTTGTTCTTCCAAAGCCACTTATACTTCAGAAGAGGCTACTTCTTCCGAGGCTTGAGGACTTCTTTAGATCTTGGGAAGTCTTGGTCTTGATTTCTTCTAAGTCTTGAACTTCACAAGAGAGAAGACTTTGTCTTCGGAAGTTGGAGTTTTCCTTCGAAAGATTCTTCAGTCATGAACTTCGGAAGTTTTGCATTTGCCTTCAGAAGAACTCCATTTTTCTTTGGAAGTTCTGTATTTAGCTTCAGAAGACCTTTATTAATTGTACCAAAATTGTTTAATTGTTTGGTTTTGATTGCACCAATCTTTCTAGATCCAACATACTCAAAGAATAATATTTATAATTTTACACAAATATTTAGAAAATACAAATAAAACATTTCTTAAACTAATTTTAAGTTTCTATGTCAATTGTTTTATTATCATCAAAAGTTAATGTTACAAGTTTGTATTTAATAAAATAAACAATATATAAGGATATTAGTTGGGTGAATATGAAAAGAAACCAGAGCATAAAAGAGGAGAATGTTGCCGTAGAACTTTTCCCATATAGATGGGATGGTCAAACTTAAGTTGCATATAAGCATAAGATGTTTATGTCCTATAGGAGACACAAGTGGTGCCCCAATTTCCAATTAATGTAGATGTGGCGTGGGGGCGTAATATGATGCTTTGAATATTCACTTTGCACTTTGGATGTTGAAAGAGCCTGTAAATTAAAACTGAGGTCTGAACTTGTCGATGATGTCTTTAGTTGATTATGATGATATAAACAATTTCTCTCGACCTTGGACAACTTGTAAGCTACTACGATGTTTGAACTTGTTATCGAGGTTTGGTACGAACCTTGACAACTTGTAAGCTACTACAATGTTTGAACTTGTTTATGATGATATCAACAGTTTCTCTCGACCTTAGACATTCCTACCGACCTACACTACTACCTTGTTCAAAGTTTCGTGGACCTGAGTTGATAACTTTATACTAAGGTAAGACTTACTATCGACCACAACAATTACAACCGAGATGAGCACTTGGGTGACTACTTCTTAGTTACGAATGAGCATTTTGTTTTGATTATAATTAAAAATAAAAATGCAGTGAAATTAAAGCACGAAACAATCTAATCCAAAACCCTCGGTTGTTAACCCGAGATGCAAACCAAAGTTTTAATTACACCACCAGAGGGTGTTTGGGGGTAATACTTTTCATGAGTAGAAGACAATAACCAAATCAAAGACACCTTATGAAAATAATATGGTTGTTAAATCCAGATACGCTAACTATACCCGAACACGAATCACCCAATCAAACCTGGATCTCTATCTGGTTTGTTTCTTAAAGCTCTAAAACACCAAATTGAATCCCTATTCGATCTCTCTTGAATCACCCAATAAAGTCCATGTTGGCTTGAATGAATCAACAAGAAAATTGAATGAGTAGTTTATTACTTTACCTGAAATTGATTTTGTGTAAAGGGTTCATGGCTATTCTTTATTTGTTAAATTTGAGTTTCATGTTTTCATTGTTTTTAGTATATGTTGATGATATTATGATAATAATGGAATGGAGAACTATTAAATTAAATGTTCTTTGAATTTCAAATTTCAAATTAAGGATCGTAGGACGTTAAAGTTTTTTTTTTGGAATTAAAATAGTTCCAGTTCGTTTGTTTGTCACAAAGAAAATACTAGTTGGAGCTATATATTGTCTTAATTTGGTTTGTTAGAGTCTAAACCTATCTACTTTCTTTTACATAAAATTTCGCTATTAATAAAGACAACACTTTCTTATGTGATGATTTGTTGAAAAGTATAACTGAGTATCAGAAGCTAGATGAAAATTTAATTTTTTTATGTTAACCAGGCCGGATATTTCTTGTGTTCTTGTTTCAACTCAATACATGCATAGTACTTTAAGCCACATTTCCAAATTGCTTCTTGAGTGTTCTGATACCTTATATAGTCTCCGGGGTGTCCTTTCCAAAAGGAAGTGCATGTGAATTAAAGTGTTATGTTGATTCTGATTCGGCTAAGTGCTAGCTCAAGTGTAGTTTCTTTACTAGTTTTCTATCTCTTGAGTCTCGATCAACAACAGAAGATGAGTATTGGGCTTTCTATGAGTCCACAAGCAATGTAATATGCCTCCTAAACAGGGGCGGAGCTTAAACGAAACCGTAGGGGAGGCAGGGACGAAATTAAATATTTTTTAGGGGGACGAATTTGATATTTATATAAAAATTTACACTACCATGACAAAAATTTAAACTACATAACTAAAATTTAACACTACCGACGAAAAAAACCCCCGGTCTCCACTAACCTCCGCCACTGCTCCTAAATGTTTTTTTAGAGAAGTATTCAGTGAAATCTCTGCTATTTGTTGATGGCTGTCAATCGTGTTTTTTGGACCCCTCTAATAACTTCACTGCGAAAAATCAATATATTTTTACAAATGATTTGAAAAGCCATTCTAGAAAACTTCTAAAATCGTCGCTCTATAAACCAGTGTACGTGACAAAGAAAAAGTGAGCTCCAACATCGCCTTATCCTCTCAACAAACAACTTCTCATGACCTCCTAACACATTGCCCAAAATCAAAAGATATATACAAAATAGTAAGATCATTTCCTTCTGTTCTGTAAAGTAAATACGATTCCCTCTTTCAAACTTCATTTCCTGCTCTTCTTTGCACCTAAAATTGTTTGTGATCATTTGGGTAATCATCAGATGTGCAATGTATTAGGGTAAATTTAACACAAATTTATTAATAAAGGGTGGTTTGATTTTGAGGGTTTGTCGTAGGCGTCAAGCGTATTTGCTAAAGCTCTCGTCATGAAAGAATCATTTACGTCATACCAAGGTTTGGAGTTAAATTGATTTCAATATGGGTGAATTGTATGTGTGAGTTTGTTAATTAGTCAAAGCGCAGGTACAAGTAAGAAAATCCAAAAAATAATGTAGTCAGTTGTAGTGTTTTTAATTTAATTTTCATTGTGCTTCTTTCTTTTCTATTTAAAGGATGATTAGTGATCGATATGTAGTCCTTTGTGTGTCTATCAACCGATCAAGTTAGAGGGAGTTTGGGCCGATTAGATTTATTGCAAGTATTTCGCACCAATAAATACATGTTACATATTCAATCAAACCTACCAACCAATAAATACTTAGTTATTTATCTAATCAACCTACCAACCAATAAATACTTAGTTATTTATCCAATCAACCTACCAACCAATAAATACATGTTATTTATCCGACCTTTTTTTTTGAACAGCAAGGTTAATGGTTAATAGTTAGTACACCAAGTTAGTAATTATTCATCAATGTCAAAAATTGAACTTTAAACCTTCAAGAGAGTTAAAGCCTCTCACTTCCCCCTTGACCACTAAGCCATAAGATCATTTGTGTTAGTTATCCAATCATCCTACGAATAGTAAATCCTTTAGTTTCTTAACTTGACATGATTTACACGCTTGTGAAACCATCATCTCTCCGATACATTCAATATAAGAACTATGCTCATTCTTAGCAGGTCTCAATTATTAGTCAAGTGAAGCGTTGCAACCACATTATGCGCTCTCACATTCTATGAAAAGCGATTAAGAAAGCATTTATTGATATGAAAAGGTAACATAGCTCTTGTTGATTTATAACAAACAACCAATCACTACTACTTTTCCATGAGAAATGAGAAAGTCAAAGGATAACATAACTATAATAATATATAACCGAAACAAGCAAATTCCCATCTTAGGTAAGCTAATAATGAGGTTTGTGGAGTGTGAGACGTAGCCAAAACTTAAGTCTTTGATAGGAAATAGAGAGTCTACTTAGTAAGGATGAAAAATACCCATTTATCACATACAACCCTATTTAGAATGAGATATCTAAACCATGAAACTTGTCTTTAGTAACTTCGTCTAGAATTTGACTCATTTCTTCAGTCAAATGGTTGGTCCAGTCTCCATCTTTACCTACTCTAAAGAAAGCTTCACGAGGTAAACCCTCACGTATAGTCCCTTGCTTATTAGAATCACTTAACCTTTTGAAACTACACAAACTCACAATCTCTTGCACCACACCTTTAGCCTCTTCCTCCGCCGAGAAAGGGCAGCCCAAGAAATCCGCTAAATGTTTCACGTTGCTCGCGGTATCCCTTTTCATGTTCTCGTATGTTAAAAATATAATTTGTGTGGGGTGTTCTACATTCGCCTTGTAATACCCTTTCACATGATCCCAATAAGGTCCACATGGAGTGACACCTCTTCTAAACATCTTGAACGCCTCTTCGAATGTGATTTGACCAAGAGATCTATCCCTCAGCTTGTTTACAAAGTGAAACATAGAAACCAAAACATCTTTAGGATTTCTACACATATAAACTATACGACAACCAAGATCCAGAATGGATTGAGGCAAAGAGGTGTAAGGCATATGGGTGGCAAAGAGCCGAGTCGAATTACCTTCCGTATAAGTAGGTTTGCTTCTTAAAACTTCATTCTCAATGAAAGGCAAACAATCTTGTGGATTAAACATGAGTAAAGGGTGTTTTTGAAAGTTATTATACCTTGATCGATTCACAATGGCGAATGCAAGAGCCTTGATCCATGTTGTGCCAGATTTTGGTGGTGTGACCAGATAGATATCGGTCGGATTAGCTTGAAAAACATCTTGTGATGCCATTACTGTCGCGATTGAGATTAAGTTTGCTGACGGGAACCAATGACTTTGGTACATGTATAGGCTTTCGGTTAACCAACCTTTTTCTTTCGGTAAACTTGCTATTGATTCTTTGTATCGGTCGAAAATGAGGGCCAAATTGACCTTTTCATCTTCAGGATCTCCTAAACAAAGTCCAGTTACACCCGCAAGAGATGAGTCATCATGAGAGATTGTATGGAGTGACATTTTGAATGATCTATGTGAAATGGGAGTTTGTGTTTCTTTATTTTCTCATCTCTTTATATAAGTAATTTCTATAGTTGTACATCACAAACAAAATGGGTGGTTATATATATTCAAAGATAACCTTTTTAATAAAATGTGAACTTGACTAAGGAAAAACCCCTCCTTTATTTTTATTATTTTATGAAGTACTTGGTTTTGTATATACGGAAATCTAAATGAAAAAGACAACAACTAATATTTATATGTCACAAACAACGATTCGTTTATTTATTACACTAATCAATTTTTTAAGAAGGAAATATTTAGGCTAATCGCATACATCTTGTAACGAAAAGGATTAAATTATATATGGATATGGATACTCAACACAACACGACTCTTATGGAAAATTTATAGGTTTGGGTTTTGTTTAAATAGTTTTAGACCAAGTGAGTCGAACATATGAAATGTTTAGCTAACCATCCGCGTTCTTGTCAACCCAACTTGTTTACGAGTTCTTTTATTTTACTTAAAATATGTTTTATGTAATTAATTTAAAAAGAAAATAGTATATTTTTATACTAAAATTAGCTTTACTAATGGGCATTGTTTTATCTTTTCATCTCTCATATTTGTCTATATGTTTTCTAAAAGGCATTGGTTATCTAACAACCTATTTTTTACATACGAATTGAACGTTTGGCAAATTGTTGGTAAATCGTTCGGCGGGAAGTTCATTATATTCGTTCGTTTAGTTAATAAACAAACATGAACAAAAACATTTCGTTCGTTTACTTAAACGAACGAACATGATCACAAGCCGCGTTCGTTTATTTATGTTTTGGTCATTCAATAATATGTTCGTTTATGTTCATTAATGTCTATTTGTTAACGTTTGATAATATGTTCGTTTATATTCGTAAATGTGTTCGTTTATATTCGTTAATGTATTCGTTTATATTCTTAATTTGTGTGTCGAATATTTTTATGACTATTATATCAAGTATTTTTTTGAAATTTATGTTAAGTACTTGTTTATTTTTAATTGATTTTGTACAATGCTTGTAATAAAAATGTAACTTTTACTCTAAACTAAATCTCCAATCATATGTATTCGTTTGTGTTCATGAACTTATTTATATTTGTTATTTTTATGAACACTTGTTTGTGTGTCTGCTTTTATTTGTGTTCATTTACGTTTGGTATGTGTTCGCGAACAGTTCACAAACATGTTTATTTTCTTAATGAACGAACGCGAACAAAGAATCTCATTCGGTAAATGTTCGTGAATAGTTAATGAACAAGTTTATATGTATATGTATATGTATATGTAAATGTATGTGTATACGTATACGTGTACGTACATGCAGACGTGTACGTATACGTGTACGTATACGTACACGTCTACGTATACATATATGTGTACATATACGTACACATATACGTATACACGTGTACGTATACGTGTACACGTGTGCGTATATACGTGTACATGTGTGCATATATACGTGTACACGTGTGCGTATATACGTGTATACGTGTACGCATATACGTGTACTCATGTACGTATACACGTACACGTACACGTACACGTATATATGTATAAAGAGATAGAGTGGTCGAATGTGTTTTAATAATCATTGGGTAACAAAACTTTTTTTTAAGGACAAATAGTACACCACAGTTTTCATGTGACACTCTATGTAGTAGGACAAATGTACACAGTACACCCCAGTTTTCATGTGACACTCTATGTAGTAGGACAAATGTACACAGTACACCCCAGTTTTCATGTGACACTCTATGTAGTAGGACAAATGTACACAGTACACCCCAGTTTTCATGTGACACTCTATCTAGTAGGACAAACGAATGCCGATTATGGCCAACAAGATAACTAGATAAAGCTTGACATTTAACTTTATCCACATGATTGTACTATGTTAATTTTAAGCTGAATTTTGGGTCCATAAAGTGTGCCTTTGCCTTTATTCTATGTGTTGTGTTGGAAATTTTTGTTTCACATTATTCTACCATGTTAACTTTTGATCTGAACTAGTTTTGCCACCCGCGTTATGTGGCAGAAGTTTTGCCGTTTTTATTTCATGCTACACAAGGTGAGTTTGCTCATTATTATTTTAGTTTGTTGAAATCATATAAGCGAATGTCAACGGGAACAATACTTTCCGCTCGTAATCGGTTCAATTCGTTAATATACAACAATGGTAACTATAGTTTCTATAGCATACGGTATAGAAAAAACTCAATTTTAAAGTATATACTAATACATTTATTTAGTTGCAACAATTTGCATAATTACATAAAAAGTACAGTATGACATTAAACAAACTAAAATTAATGTTTAAAATTAAAAGTTGCTAAAAACAAAAAGCAAAAAATATTGTGACCAAAGTTCAAAAATAAATAAACTTTACTGTAGTAGTGGAAGTTTTTTATTAGTACATAGTATAATTTTTGGTACTCAATGTGAGCTCTTTGCCTTTATTTTTATGGGTTGGGTAGATAATTGTGTGTGATGTTCGGACGTGCCGAGGGTGATGGTTTTTTATAGGGCCGTTCACGAACTGAACCGAACCGAACGCAACTTCGTTCGAACTCGGTTCGGTTCGAATTTACGAATTTGAGCACAAATTTCATGCCCGAACACAGTTCGGTTTTAAACCGAGCGCTCGGTTTTGCTCGGTTTTGTTTGGTTTCGTGTTATAATTTAAAACAAAACTAATAATTAACTCAAAAGTTTTAAATTTTAAGTTTCAACCATAGTATCTTCACCAATGCTTGTGTAAATATTTTTTAAAAACCAAATTATAAAAAAAATCTAACATCAAGATATCACAATTAGGAACAACTAAACAATGTCA